>CM049186.1:7798616-8032751 GCA_026770425.1 Boechera divaricarpa | reverse complement strand
AGCACTCGACCAAGACTTAGCCGAGCTGAACCTTATCCTGCACATTTTTACTATTTTGAGCATGACGTTTTAGGGTTTTTAAGACTTAGTATAAATACCTAATGTGGGGTGAAGACTGAGAGAACGTTTTTACCTCTAATATTTCGAGTTTTTCCTTGTGTTCTTCTCTGTTCTTAGTTTCCAGAACTTGTAATTTGATTTCTACTTTTTATTTTGAGTTTGTTCCTTCTGTTCTATCATTATCTCTATCTATTTCTATCATCTATGCAAGTTTTTATGATTTCTGGGTTTGTGTTCTTGATGTTCTTCATGAGTTTTGAGTAGTCATTAGGGTTCTTGAGGATGGGATAGATTAGGTGTAGAATCTTGGTCTTTCAGGTGGTTTAAGTGTAGATCGTTTGATTTCCCTTCTAAATCAGTGTTCTTAATGCTAGTTTCTTTCTGATCAATTGGAATTAGAACTTAGGTGTTTTTCCGCCGAGAAGGTGTTTGATAAAATGCTTGAATGAACTGATGTTAGAGATTTGCATACCTAGCCTAAGGGATTAGTTGTCTAGGGTGTTTATTGACAATATTGAACTGAATCGTATTGCCTGCTAGGGTAGATTTCGCTAAGGGATTGGGTCTGGAACTAGTCTAGTTTGAGGTTACTTACCACGTGAGTGGACTTAACTGGTTTTGATGTTTGATGTCTAGGGAATAGCTTGATTGAGTTTTGTTAAACCACTTGAATAGGCTAAGAGGACACACTGAGTCGATTACCCCCATCCTTAGGAACTTCTCTTGCATTGTTGAATTTCTTGTTAGTCCTATACGCTGCTCTTTACCCCCATATGCTATTTCTGTTATTGCTTGGTTTCTGCTAGTTCTTGTTAGTCATATACGGTACCTGTTTTAGTGTCCATTCTCAGTTTTTGTCTAGGTTGCTAGACCCCAATACGCTATTTGCTTGGCTTGACTTGAATTGCTTGATCGCATCCTTTTTGGTTAATATCTTCACCCTTATGGATTGACACCTTACTACTACAACGAAAACTCGGTCTAGTAAGAAATTGACTTATATCAACCACCAATGATCGAGGAGCATCCCGAGTGACCTTGGAGCCGAGATAAGCGACGAGACTCCTCAGAATGCTTCATGCTCGCATACAACCGAGTGGCCCCTCATGCGGACAAAGACAGTGACTTCTCTCTTTGTCCTCACGTTAGCATAATTGGGGCATAAAGAAATTACTAGGGATTGTACTCTTTCATACCCTTAGGTTTCCCATGTGGTTTTACTAAGGAAGATTGTAACGAGGCAATAACGTAGTGGTGCAAAGTGGCCTAAAAAACATCCTTTTGAGGGCCAAATTGTCTAGAAGCCCATATTATATTTCTAGTTCAATTCAAGCATTCTAATGGAGTATTTGAAGGCCATCTTGCCCCACAAAGATGTCGCACAAATCACTAAGACACGTCACTTATGTTTATAGGCGTTTTTGGCTTGTCATTTTAATGAACTTTCCATTTTCGAACTTTTTCCTTTTCGTTTTGGGAAACCTTTTGGCCATGTTGTAAAGCCACATTTTCTTTGTGTTTTGACAAGGATTGTAAACCTAAAACGAGTCCTATATAAGGAGAATCTCGCAGCCCTAAGAGAGTAGACTTTGAATTAACGAAAATCCTATTTCGCTAAAGCTGTCGCCGCTTAAGCTCTCTTGTTTTTTCTTTTTGTTTGTGCGAATTCCAGCAAGAGTAGAACGTCCAAGCTGTATCACGAGTCCTGTCACACCTCGTGTGGTCGCTTATCGATCCATTGGCCCACGCCAAACCTCATGTTTCCCACCCTTGTTCACCAATCGCACCGCACGGTCCATCGGAGTGCATACACCGTCCGAGGCTTGTATCACTCTACCACCGTGAGCTTCAAAGAAAGTTTAGGAAGCTTTCTCAAGGGACTAAGAGTGTTGAAGAATAATTTGAGGAGTTTGAGCATCTCAAGAACCGCCTACAAATTTAAGACACCGAAGAAGCACTCATGGCTCAATTCTTAGATGGCTTACAAGATCGTATAGCACAGAAGGTTGAAAGATTGACCTACCATGACTTTGATGAGTTACTTCACTTAGCTATTCAGATTGAGAGTCAAGTCAAGAGGAAGGTCACCACTTTCAATCGGTGTAAGGTGATATTGTCAATTTCCTATTGAACTATCATGTCATTGTAGCACAATAAGGTATCAATCCAAATGGGTGCGATATTAGCCAGAAAGGATGCAATCAAACAGTTTAAGTCAAGCCAAACAAGCAATAGGTTGTGAAACTATCAAACTAAGAAAGCAATAATCAAAAGCAATAACAGAGACTAAAAACAGAGAGTAGCAGAGACTATGAAACATAAATCAATCAAGCAAGAGAAGCTCTTAAGGATGGGGTTATTGACTCAGTGTATCCTCTTAATCTACCTAGGTGGTTTAACAAAACTCAAGCAGAGCTAATTCCTAGACAATAAACTCATAAACAGTTAAGTCCATTCCCATGATAAGTAACCTCAAGCTAATCCAGTTCCAGACCTAAATCCCTTTAGCGAAATCTAGCTTAGCATGCATTAAAATTCAGCTTATTAAAGTCAATAAACACCCTAGACAACTAATCCCTTAGGCTAGGAATGTAAATCTCTGAAATTAGTTCAGTCAGGCATTTCATCAAACACCTTCTAGGTGTGGAAATACCTAGGTTCTAATTCCAATTGATCAGAGAGTAATTAGCATTAAGAACACTAATCCAGAAGGGAAATCAAGAAATCTACACTTAAACCACCTAGGAGACTAAGATTCCACACCTAGTCTATCTCATCCTTAAGAACCCTAATGACTACTCAGAACACATGAAGAATAGCAAGAACACAAACCCAGAAATCATAAAAACTTGCATAATTGGAAAGATTAAGAAGAGAATAGATAGATTAGGAAGAGAATAGATAGATTAGAAATATTCTAACAAAAATAACAAGTAGATTCAAAGTTATAGGATCCAAGAACCAAGAACAGATGAAGAAATCTTAAAAAACGAGTTCTCCTCAATCTTAGATTAATACAGGGTATTTATAGTCTTAGGTGAAATCCTAAATCACAAAAAGACAAAATAGCTAAATTCAGGGGTGTACTCGACCATGGTGGTCGAGTGCCTTGGTCGAGTGCCTTGGTCGAGCTGGCTCAATTCTTCAAGACAACATTTTTTTGGAGAGCTCAATGTGCTAGCTCGACCTCTTTTGGTCGAGCTGGGTCCAAAACTTCAAGACGGCTCTTTTATCTTGGGCTCGACGTGGTAGCTCGACCAGGGATGGTCTTAAAGTGCAGTTTTTGGTGCAGAATGCTCTAGCTCGACCTGTTGACTCGACCTGCTTGCTAGAGTCAGTCTCTATTCGAGTTTTTGGTCGAGTTAAGGTCTCCTTTTTCTCCACTTGACTTCAACATCTCCAATATCCCTTGAATGCACTTGAAACAGCTCAAAAATGCAATATGCATGCAATCCTAATGCAAAACACTCTAAGTATGCAAAACTGGAAACAAATGTCAAGAATATGCTATTAGACAAGGCTAAATAGATGATAAATGCATGCTCAAACCATGTAAAATATAGACATATCATAAGGCAGCCACCAACACTCCATGGAACACTGAAGCTTCCGAGTCCAACACTAATGCTTCTAATTTCGTTGATAATGGCAAAGGACCTACTATTGAGCCTAGAACTTCCACCAAGCCACATGAGTCTCGTAAGGACGTTAGGACTGATCCAAGGGGAGGTTGCTTTAGTTTAAGAACTCAAGACATCACTTGTTTCAACTGTAGAGGCTGAGGTCACTACGCTAGAGAATATCTGAACCCGCGAGCTATGATAATCACTCTTTCCGACGATTATGAGTTACAAGATGAGGATGAATCTCTAGAGAAGAGTGAGAGTCCAGAGGTTGAGGTTGCATATCCAGATGAAGGAGAGCTCCTTGTCATTAGAAGAGTTCTTAACGCCGAGCCCATACCGAGAAAAACGGAGCAACGAGAGAATATCTTTCACACCCGGTGCACGGTAAAAGAAAAATTTGTGGTTTGATTATTGATGGGGGTCTTGCACTAATGTGGCTAGTTCATACATGGTAGAGAAGCTTAGCCTAGAGACCATGAAGCATCCTAGACCTTATAGGCTTAGGTGGCTTAATGACAAAATAAAATTGAGAATCAATGAACAAGTTAGGATTCTGTTTAGTGTGGGTAAGTATAATGATGATGTGTTGTGTGATATAGTCCCTATGCAAGCCACTCATCTTTTTTTAGGAAGACCTTGGCAATATGATAAGGAATCCATTCATCAGTACACATTAATGCATAATGATAAAAAGATTAAATCTATTACCATTAACGCCTTCACAAGTGCATGAGATGCAACTTAAGCTCACCAAGGATAAGATTAGTTATAAGTCTAATATTCTTATAGTACCTAGTGGGAGTAAGAAAAGCATGCATGATCCTTCTTTTCCTAACCTGTTGACAAGTTATCGAGATGTTGTGAGTTTAGGTACCAAAACTAAAATGCTTACACGGACCTCAAGTCAATCCGGGGATAGGATCTTGGAGGAGTCACTTGCTGTCTTGTCACCCCTTAGAGAAAATAACAATTCCCTTTTTGTGGTCAGTAGTAAGAATGAAGAAGCCCTTACCATGATTGAGACAATTCCGCGTAGCTCCACAACCATCGGTACCAAGGAACACAAGTTAGCCGAAACTCAACATCCTTCGGTTCCTAAGCTAGAGGGAAGTTTAGTTGAACATGGGATGGACTTTTACCACTATTCCCAAAGCCAAGAGGGTATCATAGACTAGAAAAGATTTGCGTGTCTTCCCCAAGTGATCGCAAAAGAGCTCATAATTGAAAGAGATTGAAGAAAGTGTTCAAAGGGGTCTTACAGCATGGGAAATTTTTGTATAACATTGAAAGAACACTCTTATGGGCCAAACGGAAAGAGTATGGTGACTGTCAATCATGGCAAATGTCTTGTCTCCAAGGAGTTTTCTCATGACTCGTCTTTAAACATTTTCACTATCAAGAGTTCCCCGGATAACATTCTTTTGGGTCGTACATTGAAGATGCCTAAGAATCTGATTGAAAAATTGATTTATACCCCTATGGAGAGTAGTGTCAAGATTATTCACCCATACCAGGTTGTAAACTCACTAACCCTTCCTTTAAAGCCTTCATGGAAGCGGTTGTGAAGAAAGGTCTCGAGAATTCTATTTTCGGGGAAAAAGCGGGTTGGTCAAGAGGATTTGGCTGTGAGAGGATGAATAGGTTTCCTAGTTACATTCTACAGTGGCGTGCACTGACAACAACAACAAAAAAACACCACTTGAAGCTACAAAAGCGAGAAGGCCAAAATCTTGGTCCGATGGCTTAACAAGTGACTCCACCCGCCGAGAAAAGAGTTTCCCGAACACTAAGCTGAGTTTTCTTGAAAGTGTTGGTCATCATACTCCGGGTTTCATCAAAAATGGACCATCATCGGCAACCAAGCAAAGTGGTTTAGAACAAACTTTTTTTTTCGAGATCACGAAGAAGATCTTTGAGAAGATTTGGAATCATTATGAGAGAAAGACCGGGAACATTGGATGGCGATAGGAACTGAGCAAGAAGCAGGCTTTTTCTCATCTTGGGGGCTGGATATACAAGCATAAAAGGATGGAGACGATGCATAAGAAGAGTCACGGGAACAACCGGTGAACATAGAGGAATCCGCCGAGGCCGAGAGACGATTCCGCCAAGCCATTCTAGTCAACCTCCGAGGTAAGTCTCTTTCTCTTTACACCCTCCACAATTCTGAGTTGGCTCATTGTTGTGTAGGTACCATGATATGATCCTCACATCGATTCCTATGGACATGACGGATCAAGACGGACCGGAACATGAATTGAAGATGAACATGCCGTGGATGAATGCTGAGGAAAACAAATGGAGCTTGAATGGAGGTCCAAGAGAGAGATCTGACATGACCGTGTCAAGCCTCGAGACTCAATAGACTCAAGATCGAGACAAATTTGGATCGGACCCGACAAGTGCACTTGGCACCAAGAGCTCGTGGACACTTAGCTTTGGGAGCAAAGCTTCTTGTGTCCTCACTCATCATTAGTGAGGGTACCCTCTAAAGACCTTCGATGAAGTATTGTACTATTTTCCTACTTTTAGTTTTACCACATCGGGTTTCTAGAAAAGGGTTTTAATGAGGCAAGAAAAGTCTAAGGTATCACATCTCATCTCCCTTGTGTATTTCACTTGGAAATACATATGACAATCCTAAATACACAAGAGATGTAATCTTATCCTAAGGAAAGTCTCTACATATGTTTTCCTTTCTTTATTGCTTTTGAGACTTATGCCTTTTTATTGGTTTTATGGCTTACTTGTTTTGGGTTAGTATTATGGCCTAAGTATCCAGCTTGTTCTCTATGGGCTTAGTTCCAAACTAAACCTAGTTAAAACATAATTGTAAACCTATAAAAGGCAAGATACTCTTTTTTAATCATTAGACAATCATTACATAAAAATCTAAAGTTGTATCTTTGTCTCTCATCTCTAACCTAGGGTGAGAAAACCCTAGAACATTGGAGGTTTGTCCTCAGCTTGTAGGTGACTGTATCAAGGGTCTCTCACAACTCTTGTGGTGTCATTCACCCCATAGATTGCTTCACTTCCGCCACCACCATTCATCTACTCCTCCACCGCTGGTTTCTCACGCCTCTCCGTCGTTCTCTCCATTTTCATCGTCTATGGTGCTACTTGTCCTTGTGTCCTTGAACCTCGAAGCTCTACATCAACCTAACATCGTTCATCACTCCATTTCCATCGATCACAACCACCCTTTTAACCGTAAATCACGCCAAATTCATTAGTGGATCAACAAATCCAAAAAGGACAATTCTTTCAGAAATTCAAATGATTCAGCATTGACTCATTATCCATAATGAATCTTATCTTCTCGATTTGGGGCTTGAGATACATTGGGCATGAAACCTTTAATGGAGAACTTGCAAGACTTGTCTATGTGAGTACAATTCTCCTCTTTTTCCTTCAATAAAAAGAAATGAAAAGAAAAAGAGAATAAGGATATAGGTAACAAAGAAGTGAATCAGACGTTGGTGGTTACCCCCATCGAACTCTCGCGTCTAATTGAAACATGTCCAAATAAAAAAAAAGAGAAAAGAAAGGACAATCGATAGAAAAAATAAAATGATACCATAAAAAAGTAGAGAGAAATCGATGGATACTAAAGTGAGAAAAGAAATGTACGAAGACTGTCTTGAGCTTACATAAATCTGAAAGAGTAAGCGTCTACGCTCTTTGATCGATAGTCCCAAGTTGAGACATCACGCTGAACTAAAAATAGAGGAATTAGCAATGAAGAGTCTGAACTCGATGTTGGATGTGGTTTTGAAATAAGTTATGTTGTTGTCTAGCTTCCGCACCAGTTTGAATAAGCATTCCTATGTTTATATCATTTTGGTATCACAGCTAAAAACTCATATCATTTGTTTTGTTTTTTCTTTCTTATAACCCTACCGTTTTCTTTTTGCTTCCACATTCAAAAATATAAAAACTAAAAACTAAAAAAAAACTACTTTTTTCATGGATCTATACGATGGGGAGAACAATCCCAAAGCATATCTTGCTTGGGAAGGAACTTTGGATGAATTATTCAAAGGTTGTGGGTGGATGATATGTCTGCATTTTATATGGTTTTAGCTTGCATTATTCATTCATTTAGACATGTTATTTGACTTGTTCTTGTCATTTATATCTAGTTTTGCATACTTAGAGTGTTTTGCATAAGATTTGCATACATCTTGCATATTTGGCTTGTTACAGGTACTTTCAGGCGATTTTGGAGAAATTAGACTCGAAGCTGTCTAGGACACCAGACTCGAGCTCATAGGGTCAAGACGAGGAATCGAGCTAAGCTGTCTAGGACACCAGACTCGAGCACCCATGCCCAAGACAAGGGGTCGAGTCAACTGAGTGACAAACGCACTCGAGCCTATGGGTCGAGTAAGGGGATCGAGCCCAAAACAAAAGAGGAGTCTTGAAGTTTTCAAGCCTGACTCGAGCCAATAGGGTCGAGTATGAGGGTCGAGCTCAACACACAAAAATGCAATCTTGATGTCATCAGCTCGAGCACAGCACTCGACCTGCACAGGGTCGAGTTGGACCTTACTTTGCGCGTTTTTACTATTTTGCCCATGACGTTTTAGGGTTTTTAAGGCTTAGTATAAATACCTAATGTGGGATTAAGACTTCCAAGTTTTTTTTTTTTTCTCTAAGTTTTAGTTTATGCCTAATTTCCAAGTTTCCCTTCAGTTCTTCATTGTTCTTGATTTCTAGACCTTGTAATTTGGTTTCTACTTGTTATTTTTAGTTAATTTCTTCTGTTCTATCTTTTCTCTATCTGTTTCTTTCATCTATGCAAGTTTCTATGATTTTTGGGTTTGTGATTATGTTGTTCTTCATGATTTCTGAGTAGTCATTAGGGCTCTTGAGGATGGGTTAGATTAGTGTGGAGTCTTAGTCTCCTAGGTGGTTTAAGAGTTGATTGTTTAAATTCCCTTCTAAATCAGTGTTCTTAATGCTAATTTCTCTCTGATCAATTGAGATTAGAACTTAGGTGTTTTTCCACCCAGAAGGTGTTTGATAAAATGCTTGAATGAACTGATGTTAGAGATTTGCATACCTAGTCTAAGGGATTAGTTGTCTAGGGTGTTTATTGACAATATTGAACTGAATCTTATTGCCTGCTAGGGTAGATTTCGCCAAGGGATTGGGTCTGGAACTGGTCCAGCTTGAGGTTACTTATCACGGGACTGGATTTAACTGGTTGTGATGTTTGATGTCTAGGGAATAGCTTGATTGAGTTTTGTTAGACCGCCTGGGTAGGCTAAGAGGACACACTGAGTCGATTACCCCATCCTTAGGAACTTCTCTTGCATTGATTGATTTTTCGTCTAGCCCTATACACTGCTTTTGTTATTGCCTTGCTTCTGTTAGTCTTTGAATTGATTCGCTTTAGATTCTATTTCTAATTTCTGTCTAGGGTGTTAAGGTCCTATACGCTCTTGTTTGGCTTGACGTGAATGGTTTTAATCTCATCCTTTTTGGTTAATATCTTTCCCCTTATGGATTGACACCTTACTGTACTACAACGAAATCTTGGTCTAGTAAGAAATTGACCTATATCAATTTGGCGCCGTTGCCATTGGGGTGTTGTTTGTTACAATTAGGATTTCAAAACGTTCTAGATCAAGTTCTTTTCTATATACTCTGTTACTCACTTTGATTTTCTTTTTCTGTCTTTGGCTTGCAGGACGTTTCTTGCCTCGAGCACCCTAGCTCGAGCCTCGCAGATCGAGTCTGCCTGTCTTGCACACGTCTGCTCGAGCCTAGCACATCGCGTCCTGTTCCCCCTGCATGCACACGCGATCTAAAGGCAGTCAAAACCTCATCCGATACATTGATAATATTCACAGGTTACCACAACAGTTGAGCGAGCCGAGTGAACTTCTCAACAAAGATCTCCACGATCAAATAAATATGGCTGATCCTATTCCACCACCTCAGCCTGAACATGTGCCTCATCAGCGAAGACCCCGTCTGATAGGTGCAGGCGACGCTCCTAATACTCATACCAATAGACAAGGGATTGTCCCTCCTACGGTCCAGAACAACAATTTTGAGATCAAGAGCAGCTTGATCGCCATGGTGCTGAACAACAAGTTTCATGGACTCCCTATGGAGGACCCTCTTGATCATTTAGATGAGTTTGATAGGCTTTGCAGCCTTACCAAGATAAATGGGGTCAGTGAAGATGGTTTCAAGCTAAGGCTCTTTCCCTTCTCTCTTGGTGATAGAGCCCATCACTGGGAAAAGACTCTCCCCCATGGATCCATCACTTCTTGGGATGACTGCAAGAAAGCCTTTCTGGCCAAGTTCTTCTCCAATGCCAGGACTGCACGATTGCGGAATGAAATCTCTGGATTTACACAGAAGGATGGTGAAAGTTTCTGTGAATGCTGGGAGCGCTTCAAGGGCTACACTACTCAATGCCCTCACCACGGTTTCAGCAATGAGTCACTCCTTAGCACTCTCTACAGAGGCGTTCTCCCGAAGGTCCGCATGCTCCTAGATACGGCCAGCAGTGGTAACTTCCTCAACCAAGACGTTGATGCTGGCTGGGCACTTGTGGAGAACCTAGCACAATCTGATGGTAACTACACTGCTGAGTATGATAGGAGTGTTCGGCCAAGTATTGCTACAGATGATCAGACTAGGGCCATCAAGGCCTTGACTGCTAAGTTGGATCAACTACTACAGCAGAAGAAACAAGTCCACTTTGCTTCTGAGGATACAGTTTTTCAGGTTCAAGATGGGGAGGATGATGGTATAGAGGAAGTCAGCTATGTGCAGAATCAGGGTCAGTACAACAAAGGTTTCATCAACTACAAGAACAACCCGAATCTATCCTACAGGAGTACCAACGTAGCTAACCCTCAGGACCAAGTCTACCCACCTCAGCAACAACCTCAGTCCAAGCCTTTCGTTCCCTACAATCCGCAGCTGAACTATGCTCCTAAACCGCCTTTTCAGAGTCATCACCAACACCAGGGAGCCCCATGTCCCCCACCCGGTTTTCCGTCTCCCAACGCTCAGTCTTCTATCACGCCCGATCAACAGACAAACGCTTTGCTGCAGCAACTCCTGCAGGGTCAAGCAGCTGGTGCACTTGACACAGCCAAGAAGTTTGGTGAACTTAAAACCCAGATGGACTACACCTACAATGATCTTAACAGCAAGATTGAGTCTCTCCAGTCCAAGATTCGTTCCATCGAGGGCAAGACAGCCTCATCCTCTAACACTTCCCAACTCCCAGGTAAAGTGGTCCAGAACCCTAAGGATTACGCTCACATCAATGCCATCACTTTGCGGAGTGGGAAGGAGTTACCTGAGAGGGAAGGTTCTCCTGCAATCACTGCGGACAGTGAAGATCAAGATGGGGAGGATTTGGTTCCCAAAAACGACCAAGACAAGACTTCCACGCCTGCTGGAGCACCCCAACTCGACCAGAATAGTCAAGACAGTCTACCTCCTGCACCTAAATCTGTGATTTCAGAGGAAAAGAAGGCACCATATGTCCCTCCTCCCTACAAGCCCAAATTGCCTTTCCCAAAGAGGTTTAAGAAGGACTTAATGGAGAATCATAAACAAATCTTTGATAAGCATATCAAAGAAGCTGAGATCAGGTTATCTCTCATTGATGCCTTCTCCATGGTACCTGCCTATCAGAAGTTTTTGAAGGATGCAGTAGCTGAGAAAGACAAGAAGGTTCAGGGTATGGTTGTCCTATCAGAGGAGTGTAGCGCCATCATTCAGAAAAGAGTCGTCAAAGAGAAGTTAGGCGACCAGGGTTCTTTCACTTTACCGTGCTCTCTAGGTCCATTAGTTTTCAAGAAATCTCTCTGTGATCTTGGAGCATCTATCAGTCTTATGCCACTCTCGGTCGCAAGGAAGCTAGGATTCAGCAACTATAAGTCCTGCAACATCTCTCTAGTGCTTGCAGACAGATCAATTAGGACTCCTCATGGTATGCTAGCAGATCTTCCTCTGAAGGTTGGTATAGTAGAGATACCTACAGATTTTATAGTTCTTGAAATGGATGAAGAACCAAGAGATCCTCTGATTCTGGGAAGACCCTTTCTTGCTACAGCCGGTGCAGTCATTGATGTCCGAAAAGGGAAGATCGATCTCAATCTTGGGACAGATCTCAAAATGACCTTTGATGTCAAGGAGACTATGAGAAAGCCGGAAATAGAAGGACAAGTCTTCTATGTTGAGGTAATGGACAAGCTTGCTGATGAGCTTCTCGAGGAGCTTAATCAAGATGATCACCTTCAGACCGCCTTAACCAAGAGTAGTGAAGATGGGTACCTACATGCTGAGACTTTAGGGTATGATATGATTTTGGACTCACACAAGGTCCTAGAAAAATCAGAAGGGTTTGAGGAGCTGATAGGGGTCAACACAGAAATTCTAGCTGACCAGGATACTGAGCTCGACCATGCAGCTCGAGCTAAGATACCCAAGACGTCAGACTCGACCCAGCAGATCGAGTCTAGCATCGAGCCAGCCTCCTCTGCAGCAGATGACTGGTCAGAACTCCGGGCACCTAAGGTAGATCTCAAACCTCTTCCTTCTGGGCTAAGGTACGCTTTTCTTGGAGCAAACTCTACTTACCCAATCATAGTAAATGACATGCTTAGTGATGATGAGTTGCATTTGCTATTGACTGAGTTAAGAAAATTTAGAAAGACTATAGGATATTCTCTGGATGACATTAAGGGAATTTCACCTAACTTGTGCACTCACAGAATTCATTTGGAAAACGAATCATATGCTAGTATTGAGCCTCAGAGAAGATTGAACTCAAACCTCAAGGAAGTTGTAAAAAAGGAAATTCTTAAGTTGGTAGGGGCAGGAATCATATATCCTATATCAGATAGTACTTGGATTTCTCCTGTGCATTGTGTGCCTAAGAAAGGGGGTATGACTGTGATTAGAAATGATAAGGATGAATTGATACCTACTAGGACTGTAACAGGACATAGGATGTGTATTGACTATAGGAAATTGAATGCTGCTTCTAGGAAAGATCATTTTCCTTTGCCATTCATTGACCAGATGCTAGAGAGGTTAGCTAATCATCCTTACTACTGTTTTCTAGATGGGTACAGTGGGTTCTTTCAGATTCCAATTCATCCTAATGATCAAGAAAAAACCACCTTTACTTGCCCTTATGGAACTTTTGCATATAGGAGAATGCCTTTTGGTCTTTGCAACGCACCTGCTACATTTCAACGATGCATGACTTCTATATTCTCGGATTTAATTGAGGAGACTGTGGAGATATTCATGGATGACTTTTCCGTGTATGGCTCCTCTTTCTCCTCCTGTCTCTTGAACCTTTGCAGGGTACTTACTAGGTGTGAGGAGACAAACCTGGTGCTCAATTGGGAGAAATGCCACTTCATGGTCAGAGAAGGGATTGTCTTGGGTCACAGAATTTCTGAGAAGGGTATAGAGGTAGACAAGGCCAAGGTTGATGTGATGATGCAGCTGCAGCAGCCAAAAAACGTCAAAGACATCAGGAGCTTCCTTGGGCATGCTGGGTTTTACAGAAGGTTCATCAAGGACTTCTCGAGGATAGCCAGACCATTAACAAGGCTGTTGTGCAAGGAGCAAGAGTTTCTGTTTGATACAGAATGTTTGAAGGCTTTCCAGCTCATTAAGGAAGCCTTAGTTACTGCTCCAATAGTCCAAGCACCAAACTGGGACTATCCATTTGAGATCATGTGTGATGCATCGGACTATGCTGTAGGAGCCGTACTGGGCCAAAGGATTGAGAAGAAGCTGCATGTGATCTACTATGCAAGCAGGACGCTTGATGACGCTCAGGGGAGATATGCTACAACAGAGAAGGAGTTGCTGGCTGTAATCTTTGCTTTTGAGAAATTCAGAAGCTATCTGGTTGGTTCTAAGGTGATAGTCTATACTGATCATGCAGCACTACGGCATATCTATGCTAAGAAGGATACTAAGCCAAGACTGCTCAGATGGATACTCCTTCTTCAAGAGTTTGACATGGAGATTGTTAATAAGAAGGGTATAGAGAATGGTGTGGCTAATCACTTGTCAAGGATGAGGATAGATGATGTTGCGCCTGTTGATGACACCATGCCTGATGAGAGACTCCTAGATGCTGTTTCTGTGATAGGAGTGAAGGACATCCCTTGGTATTCTGATCTGGCCAATTTCCTAGCATGCGGTGAGTTACCTGATGATCTTGATGCCTACGGAAGAAAGAAGTTTCTGAAAGATGTCAACCACTACTACTGGGACGAGCCTTTCCTGTACAAGAGGGGTACAGATGGTCTGTTCAGGAGGTGTATAACACAAGATGAAGTTCAGGGTGTGCTGGAGCACTGTCATGGTTCAACCTATGGAGGACACTTTGCTGCGTTCAAGACTGTTCAGAAGGTGCTGCAAACAGGTCTATGGTGGCCTACAATGTTCAGAGACGCTCAAGCCTTCATCACCAAGTGTGATCCTTGCCAGAGAATGGGCAACATCAGCAGAAGGAATGAGATGCCACAAAATCCGATTTTGGAAGTGGAGGTGTTTGATGTCTGGGGGATTGATTTCATGGGTCCATTCAACCCACCTTCTTCTGGGAACATCTATATCTTATTAGCTGTTGATTATGTCTCGAAATGGGTTGAAGCCATAGCTTGCCCTAGCAATGATGCAAAGGTGGTTCTGAAGATGTTCAAGAGCATCATTTTCCCCAGATTTGGTGTGCCAAGAGTTGTTATCAGTGATGGGGGATCTCACTTCATCAACAAGCTCTTTGAGAATCTTGTGAAGAAATATGGGGTCAAGCACAAGGTGGCTACACCATATCACCCCCAGACTAGTGGTCAAGTGGAGGTGTCTAACAAGCAGATCAAAGCCATCTTGGCTAGAGTAGTGGGCGCTTCAAGGAGAGATTGGTCTGCTAAGCTCGATGAGACTCTCTGGGCTTACAGAACTACATTCAAGACCCCTATAGGAAGAACACCATTCCAGCTCCTTTATGGCAAGGCTTGTCATCTACCTGTTGAGGTTGAGTATAAGGCATTATGGGCAACAAAGCTTCTGAATTTAGATATCAAGCCTGCCCAGGAAAAGAGAGTATTGGACCTGCATAAGCTGGAAGAGATCAGGCTGGATGCTTATGAAAGTTCTAAGATCTACAAAGAGAGGACCAAAGCATTCCATGACAAGAGGATCTTGCCCAAAGAATTCAAGGCTGGTGATCAAGTCCTCCTTTTCAACTCCAGACTCAAGCTGTTTCCGGGAAAGCTCAAGTCTAGATGGTCTGGGCCATTCTCCATCAAAGAAGTCTCGCCTTACGGAGCAGTCACCTAATCGGGAAAGGGCGGAAACGAATTCACTGTGAACGGACAAAGGCTCAAGTCCTATCTAGCCAATGCCGTCATTCCAGAAGGAACTTCGATTCCTCTGGATGAGCCTTCCACCGCCTAAGCGAAACAGGAAGTCAAGCTTAGTGACTATAAACAAGCTCACTTGGGAGGAAGTCTCATGTCTATCTCTGTACATATTTCTTTTAGTTTTTAAAACGTCAAATAAATGCGCTAAGCTGTTTGATTTTGTCTTGATGGTGTGATTTCAGGAAAGTATGAGAAGTGAATCATGAAAAGGAGGCAAAAACGCACAGGAATGGGCTGACTCGAGCATTCAACTCGACCCCTAGGCTTGAGCTAACCTACCGAACCTCAGGAGGGAAATTTCAAAATTTAAAATTCTGACAAGTGGATGTACTCGACCCTACCAGGTCGAGTCAGAGGCTCGAGTCAGAAATGTGTCAGACTGTACTCGACCCTACCTGGTCGAGTCAGAGGCTCGAGTCAGTGTGTCAGGCCGTGTCGAACGTCAGACTCGACCCCACCTGGTCGAGTAGTCAGCTCGAGTCCACTCCTTTTGGCGCTCAAGTTCAAATTTGAACTCCGACACACACGCTCCCCTCTGTCTTTTTGGTCTCCTCCCACTTGGCTATATAAGCCAAACTCGCCAAAGACTCTCCTCACTCTCTCACTTCTCTCTCTTTTTTATTTTCCAGCTCTCTCTATTTGTTCTTGAGTGTTCATCCTCTATACTTCATTTCTTATTGCTGTTCTTGAGGTTATTCTCACATTCTTGAGTCTCTCTTCTTTCTGTGAGTAATTCTCAGGTATGGATTCACGTCAAGCTCGCCGACGGTCAGCAGAAGCACTCGCCCGAAGCTTCCAGATGTGGAGAGAGACCGTTCCTCCAACAGAAGAACCCATGGAAGTTGAAGAAGTGCCTGACTCGAGCACGTAGCTCGAGCTAAGGGGTCGAGCAAAAAGGGGCGGAAGTCGAGCTCGAGCTCCCAAGCTCGAGCAGGTGGGTCGAGTCAAGGTGTTGGCGTTTCGGAGAAAAAGCTCCCCATGCTACACGCAAAGGAAAGAAACCCATGGAGCCCAACCTTCCTCTTGACGGTGGTGCTACAGACGAAGACGAACAACCTAAGGCAGCAAAGAAGCCTCACAAGAGGAACACGCCATCCGCAGCAAAATATCTGGAGGTTCTTCTTGCTCGAGGTTTCGAAGGGACACGATACCCGCACAGAGAAAAACAATGATGCCACTCGGCATTGCTAGAGATGTGGAGTATCTGTATGAGACAGGCGGCTTATGTAGGTTCATGAGCATGCAGATGGAAGCTTACAAGGAGGAGACCTGCCATTTCCTCTCATCTCTTGCTGTTCACTTCTACGATGAGGAGCCCGACTATGAATCTGATGGCGGTCCTGGCTTCATCACCTTCACATGCAGAAGTCGACCCTATACCCTCACCATCAAGGAAATAAGTACTCTATATGGCTTTTCTGAAGGAATTGAACCAGTTCAAGACATTGACCACGAGGAGCTCCTGCAACTATGGTCAACCATTGGAGACACCAAACCTTTCTCCTCCTCCAGAAGTAAGAGCTCTAGCATTAGAAGCCCTGTCCTGAGGTATCTTCACAAGACTATAGCAAACACTATGTTTGCGAAAAAGGTGACTGGAACAGTAAATGAAGGAGAGTTGAAGAAGATGGACCTGTGCTTACTTCCACTCCTGGGGTATACAAGAGATGGGTTAAAGATGAGAGGTGATAGAGCTGATGCGAATCTCACCTTTGTTCTGCTGGAACAACTGCTTTACTACAAAGAATGGGCGCTGAGGATGCATAAGATGGAGTCTGGGGGTGAACTTTGCATTGGGGGTATCATTACTCCGATTCTTGTTGCATGCAATGTGGAGCTAATTTCGGAGCCCTATCCACCTAAATGGATAGATGTAGATGCCTTGAGAAGGTGCAGTTTCCTAGACCACACAACACCTCTCGATAAGCATCTATACAAGTTCATGCATCCGACCATTGGCGAAGCCAAGCTGCGTCTTCTCTGCACGGATCTAACAAAGGTGCGAATGGGCCAGAACATAGACTTCGATCCTCCTCTTGATAGACTCTACAATCCAGACGAGGAGATCATGCATGAAGACACAAGTCCAGACGATCATGTTGCTGTTGAAGAAGAGGATGATGCAACAGAAAGGTATGCATTTGAGGAGTATAGCCTTAAGCCATCACATAGCCCAGCACTGAAGGAGGCACACAAACGGATTGGTCTTTTACATAAGTGGAACAAATTCCAGGGCAAGACCATTTCTAAACTTAAGGGCACTGTGAAGGAGCTGAAAGACCAAATGAAGGAGGTTAAGGACCAGCTCAAGTACTTCAAACAAAAATTCACTGCCCCTGCATCTAAGAAAATTGTCTTGCCCAGGAGAGTTATGGTAGGAAGCGGTTCGTTTCGGGAAGAACCCCGGCCTCCTGCACCTTCAATGGAACCACCAAGAGCCTCCTCTTTCGAACCAAGGCAGCTTCAACATTACGAAAGGAAGAAAAAGAGACGTTCGCAGGGCACAACCTCTAGCTCGAGCCGTCAGCTCGACCACGGAGGTCGAGCCAGACACACGCACACGCCAGACTCGAGCCACCAGCTCGAGCACACTCAGGTCGAGTCAGCCTATACGCGTGAGAGCATGGAGGACTCGATTTCCTCCTTCTTCTCCAAGCCTTGAGGTACCTGTTCCACCTTTTCTTGTATATATTAGATGCATAATTCTCTTGTTTTCTGTTGATTTTTAATCTCTCTCAACAAATTTTTATCACACAAGGGACTGTGTGATTTAAGTTTGGGGGGAAAGGTTAAGATTTGTTTGATGTGCTTTCTCTGTTCTTATTTTGATTTTGTGCATCCCTGAGTCTTCACCTATGGCATAGAAAAACCAAAAAAAAATTAAAATTTTTTTGTAAAATCTTTAAAAAACAGAGTGTTCATGTAATATTGCATATGCATATTAGGATTGAGTCTAGATTGTTTCATATAGGGCTGTTGCATATGCATAGGGGATGATGATGATTTAAACCTTGTAAACTTGCTGATCCAACTGTATGACTTCAATGCCCTCGTTTTTAGTTGTTTAATGCCTTGATATTGAGCTTGAAGTAAGACTGAACCATGTTCTGATTGCACAACTAGATCGAGTCTTAGCTGAAGCATGCTGTGATTTTCTGTCATTCCCTATCTATTTGAACCTGAATCTGACTCATAATTATCATGCCTATGCACTACATCTGAACTCATGGATACCATATACATACTTGGATTTTCTTTCATCTGTTTATACCACTCTTTGCTGATCCAAGTAGCTGTTCTCATCATTAGAGCAGTTTTACCTTGCCCTTAGCCTAGCCTTCTTTCAAACCATGATATTACTCTGTTGTGTGTGTGAGGCCTATTTCTGAATGAGCTTGGTAGAAAGTGTTAGGTTTGAACCGACAAGGATAGAATCTCATGTAGTTCTGGTTTGCAATTTTAAAATCAGATAGGACTAGATGGGATCTTGATCATTGGGTATTGGGGTTGGTTCTGTGGATAGAAAAGAATGAAAAACTTGGAAAAGATTGAAAGAAAAGGATAAAAGTTCTTAGGAGGGGAATGATCTGAATGTCTAAGTATCTAGTAAAGGATTAGGGGGTGCTGAGTATAAGAATAGAAAGGGCAAAAAGTTTAAAGTCTTAAAAACATGAAAAATGCCCAAGCTGGTCATGAAAACCCATGAGAAAAACCCCAATCCGCTAGAAGTATTTGTATAACCTCTCCTAGAGCCAAAAACAAAAAAAAAAGATGAAACTGATCCAAGAAATCAAAAGGGAAGCCTGAGGGTCAAGGGTAGAATTAGGATGACTTTCTGGGTTTAGACTTGAAGGTTAAGAACACTTGTGTAGGACTAGGTAGATGAGAGTCTATTCTTGTATGCATAGGTTGGTTCTTACCTTTAGCATTCTACTAAAGCTCATTCCTTCTCATTGAGAGATCCTTGTTCTGAAATGATAAAACCATACTGAAGGGACCATCTTTGTCTCTTGACCTTACCCTTAGCCAAATGAGTTCATTGAATGTGCATAGCTTGATTCATGGTTTCTGTTTAAATGAATGTTAAGGGGAATGATAGATTTGAATGCATGTCTAGGTTGAGATTTGATTGAACTTGTGCTGTGAAGAGTATGGCTAATGTTTTTGAGTAGAGTTCATAAACTTTGCATTCTAGAATTGGTAACCTGGACATTGAGATCATCGGTTATATCTGCAAGTTTTGGTTCTGAATCCCCACTTTCAAACCTCTTCTCCATTTTTATTCTTCTGTTTGCTTGAGGGCAAGCAAAGACTAAGTTTGGGGGAGTTGATATGTCTGTATTTTATATGGTTTTAGCTTGCATTATTCATTCATTTAGACATGTTATTTGACCTGTTCTTGTCATTTATATCTAGTTTTGCATACTTAGAGTGTTTTGCATAAGATTTGCATACATCTTGCATATTTGGCTTGTTACAGGTACTTTCAGGCGATTTTGGAGAAATTAGACTCGAAGCTGTCTAGGACACCAGACTCGAGCTCATAGGGTCAAGACGAGGAATCGAGCAAAACTGTCTAGGACACCAGACTCGAGCACCCATGCCCAAGACAAGGGGTCGAGTCAACTGAGTGACAAACGCACTCGAGCCTATGGGTCGAGTAAGGGGATCGAGCCCAAAACAAAAGAGGAGTCTTGAAGTTTTCAAGCCTGACTCGAGCCAATAGGGTCGAGTATGAGGGTCGAGCTCAACACACAAAAATGCAATCTTGATGTCATCAGCTCGAGCACAGCACTCGACCTGCACATGGTCGAGTTGGACCTTACTTTGCGCGTTTTTACTATTTTGCCCATGACGTTTTAGGGTTTTTAAGGCTTAGTATAAATACCTAATGTGGGATTAAGACTTCTAAGTTTTCTTTTTTTTTTCTCTAAGTTTTAGTTTATGCCTAATTTCCAAGTTTCCCTTCAGTTCTTCATTGTTCTTGATTTCTAGACCTTGTAATTTGGTTTCTACTTGTTATTTTTAGTTAATTCCTTCTCTTCTATCTTTTCTCTATCTGTTTCTTTCATCTATGCAAGTTTCTATGATTTTTGGGTTTGTGATTATGTTGTTCTTCATGATTTCTGAGTAGTCATTAGGGCTCTTGAGGATGGGTTAGATTAGTGTGGAGTCTTAGTCTCCTAGGTGGTTTAAGAGTTGATTGTTTAAATTCCCTTCTAAATCAGTGTTCTTAATGCTAATTTCTCTTTGATCAATTGAGATTAGAACTTAGGTGTTTTTCCACCCAGAAGGTGTTTGATAAAATGCTTGAATGAACTGATGTTAGAGATTTGCATACCTAGCCTAAGGGATTAGTTATCTAGGGTGTTTATTGACAATATTGAACTGAATCTTATTGCCTGCTAGGGTAGATTTCGCCAAGGGATTGGGTCTGGAACTGGTCCAGCTTGAGGTTACTTATCACGGGAGTGGACTTAACTGGTTGTGATGTTTGATGTCTAGGGAATAACTTGATTGAGTTTTGTTAGACCGCCTGGGTAGGCTAAGAGGACACACTGAGTCGATTACCCCATCCTTAGGAACTTCTCTTGCATTGATTAATTTTTCGTCTAGCCCTATACACTGCTTTTGTTATTGCCTTGCTTCTGTTAGTCTTTGAATTGATTCGCTTTAGATTCTATTTCTAATTTCTGTCTAGGGTGTTAAGGTCCTATACGCTCTTGTTTGGCTTGACTTGAATGGTTTTGATCTCATCCTTTTTGGTTAATATCTTTCCCCTTATGGATTGACACCTTACTATACTACAACGAAATCTTGGTCTAGTAAGAAATTGACCTATATCAGTGGACAGAGACATGAAGGTCATTTATGCAACTTTCAACTCGCTGGTCAAGCTTCATCTTGGTTCCTTAATGTTTCAATCGAACGAAGAAAACAAGGATACAAGCAAATCGCTTATTGGACAGCATTGAAAGATCAAATCAAAAGGCAATTCGTCCCCATCATACATCCATACATTATGAGGATTAAAACCGCTAGAAAAAGGTTTTTCAAAGAACAACAACATAGATCAAGTCGTTTATTTCTTATTTATATCAAGGAAAAAAAACCAAAGAAATTTTTGAACGGAAGAGAAGCACACACATACAGAAGATTCCTTGGTTTTGAGGATAAAACCTCTTGAAGATGGAGAGAATGATAAGGTCCTGGATCCAGGAAATGTTCACGCAGACTCAAAACATTCCAAAGATCAACAATTTGACCCCATGGGCGAGTTCATTGAAAAATTCATGGACAATCGACAAATTGTTCGGTTAAACCGAACAATCTTTGGTAAACAACTACCCACAAACAACCTAAGTGTCCAATTGACTTATTTCTATCTGTATCAGGCCCGTGGCATTCACCTAATCACTCACCCAGCCACTCGAACCAACTATCTAACCTTCGAACCAATACGAGCCAAAATCGCATTAAACCAAGCATACTATATATGAATCATCGGTTCAGCTTGGAGTATTAAATATACCACCCAATAAGCCTCTATCTCATCTAGAAGGTATCAAGGGTGTCCAAAATTATGGCTTAATGGAGAATATACTCTTTTGACGTCGATCATATTAATGTGTGATAAAATCTTTACTTTAAATGTTGATTTTTATTTGTCTTTAATTTTTGATTATTTTTACATTTAATTAGCCTATTGTGCACACCATTTTTGGTTCATAAAAAGGCTGGAAGGTCATTGTAATTCTCAGCAATCATCTTAATAAAAATCAGTTTAGAAAAACTTGTGTTTTTTTCTCGTTTTCCTTTGTGTTCTTCGAATAGAATCAAAGTTTGTCAATATTAGAGTATGTGTGGATTCCCTATCTCTAAATTGATGGAATCATTCTTCTCTCGTGTGGAGTTCCCTTGAAAGTTTGATTCATCCTTGGTTTGGATTCGATTCAGTCGATAGAATCGAGTTCTCGGCCAATTCACATTCCATCGAGTCTAGCTTCCGCACCAGTTTGAGTAAGCACTTCCATGCTTATATCAAGCATCCTCGTCTCTTCCTTCTTCTTCATCGCCAGTCGAGAGAAGTTACAGAATCTTCTCATCATCCCAGTTTATATCATCCCCACTATCAACATCACTTACCTCTTCTTCGTCTTTTTCATCAACTCTAAAATGTTCCCTAATATCTTCGCATTTCTCTTCCTCCATACCTAAATCACAATCGGATTGTACCTCGCAGTCGCGTCCACTAATAGACTCACACTCCCAATCTGAATCATTGTCCTTTTGTACCGCGTAGTCACCACTAATAGGCTCACGCTTCCGGTCTGAAATATTGTCTCCTTCTACCCCGCAATCACCACCATCTTTAACCCTAGTCTCTTCTTCAATGGCAGCCTCTTTAACCAGCGGCTCCTCGAGAAACAAACTGATTGGTTCGACCATGTTTAACGGATCGTAAAACACAAGCTCATCAACCGGTGGCCTTAGAATGCAGAACCATTCTAAGTTTACGCTTTTGCCTATTGCTCTTCCTCTTTCCCATAGCTTCAATCGATCTGAGCACATGGGACTTGGGTCTGAATCTTTGATCTGAAATCAATTTAAGGGGTAGGAATAACTGATAGGGGAGATTTCTTTCGATTTCTATATTCTCAAGTTTCACCCGAGTACTACTAGAGAAAAGTATCGAGGGTTTAACCCATAAGAGCGCAAATACAGAGTCATGCAATTGTAGTGATACGGGATCAATCCATAGGGAAATGGAATAACACACAGAGAATGCAAATTCAGATCTAATCTAGGCATGACAATTAAAGCATGGGGGTTTCTTAGTCTACTAAGCATGAAAGTAAATGAAAGCGGTAAACATAAGTAAGAAAGCAATAAAATTAAACTACGAAAGCGGTAAATGACACGAAATAAATAAAGAATTTAAATCTAACCTAAGGAATTTTAAACAAATTAAACTAAGCATTAAAAGTAAAAGACATAATTTAAAAGACATAAAGTAAATGAACTAAAGCATGAAATAAAACCTAAGCTAATATTTACAGAGAATCGGGTGATAGTCAGATTTCAAGAAATCTAAGTCTAGGGTTCTATGTTTTACTTAATAAGTTTATGCTTGTCATTCTAGGGATTTTCCATACTTCGCTAGTCAACTCTCGTGATATGCTAGTCTCTATATTCAGACCCACTTTCGCGGTGAACTGAACATTCATTTCATACAATCCCATCATCGAATAATCACGTATGACAGACACATCGCAAGGGTTGTCACACCTCCAAATAATTAACTAGGTTAAAAACGTGTCTAAGATAAAAAAGTAAATGATAGATCTATTTCTAAAGTCCAACCCAGTCTCATGGTGAAGTCCTCCTGAGATCTTAACCTAACTTGGCATTCGTTAGGCAAGCATAGAGCTACTCTATCAGACAAAAAACTCGATGCTACCTAATACTCCTGATATAGCAATTTTCTTAATGCTATTTGTCCAGATGCCTTAATGCATATTCATGTCAATGCAGTACAGAAACGTGTCAATCCAAATGGATGCGATATTAGCTAGAAAATATGCAATCAAATAGTCTAAGTCAAGCCAAACAAACAATAGGTTGTGAAGCTATCAAACTAACATAAGCAGTAATCAGAAGCAATAACAAACAGAGACTAAAAACAGAGCAAAAACAGAAGGTCCTAAGGATGGGGGTTGGCTAGTCTATCCTCCTAATCTAACTAGGCGCTTAACAAACTCTATCTGAGCTAATCCCTAGACAATAGACTCATCAGCAGTTAAATCCACTCTCGTGATAAATACCCTCAAGCTAAACTAGTTCCAGACCTAAATCTCTCTAGCGAAATCTAGCTTAGCAGGCACTAAAATTCAATCTATTAAAGCCAATAAACACCCTAAACATCCAATCTCTTAGACTAGGTATGTAAATCTCTGGAATTAGTTGGTTCAGGTATTTCATCAAACACCTTCTGGGTGTAGAAATATCTAGGTTCTAATTTCAATTGATCAGAGAGAAACTAGCATTAAGAACACTAATCCATAAGGGATTTCGTCTAATCTAAGCCTAAGCCACCTAGGAGACTAAAATTCCAAACCTATGCCTAACCCATCCTTAAGAACCCTAGAAAACTATTCACAAATCATGAAGAACATCAAACTCAAAAACCCAGAAATTAATTAAACTTGCATAATCATAGAGATAAGGAAGAAAATAGATAGAATTGAGAGATCCAAACACAAATACTCAGTAGATCCAAAGTTATAGGATTCAGAAAGCAAGAATAGATGAACAAAGCTTAAAAATCGAGTGTCCCCTCGTCTTAGACTAATACAAAGTATTTATACTCTTAGTTAGAAACCCTAAATCACAAAAAGACAAAATAGCAAATTCGGAGGCGGGCTCGAGCAAGGTGGATCGAGTGCTTGGGTCGAGTCCGGCAAAAAATCTTCAAGACGGCATTTTTATCTCTGGCTCGAACATGGACTCGACCGGTTCGGTCGAGCTGGCTTCAAGACTGCACTTTTTAGGCCAGCTCGACCAACGGACTCGAGTGGCTGGGTCGAGTTGGGATCAAGACTGCACTTTTGGCGTGGACTCGAGTGGTGGACTCGAGTGGGGCGCTCGAGCTGGTTCCAAGACGGTACCTTTGAGGTCAGCTCGAGTAGTGGACTCGAGCTATGAGTGTCGAGTTTGGCTCTCTCCTCTTCCTTCCCTCTATTTGCCCTCAACATCTTCAATACTCCTTGATTGTACTTGATACAGCTCCAAAATGCAATATGCATACAATCCTAATGCAAAACACTCTAAGTATGCAAAATTGGAAATAAGTGATAGAAATGGAGAAAATATGCTATGAGACAAGGCTAAATGGATGATAAATGCATGCTCAAACCATGTAAAATATAGACATATCAACTCCCCCAAACTTAGTCTTTGCTTGCCCTCAAGCAAACAGAAGTATAAACCGGACGAGAGGTTTGAAAGTAGGGATTCAGAATCAAAACGTGTTGATACAATACATGATCTCAATGTCCAAGTTGCTAGTTCTAGAATGCAAAGTATATGAATTCTACTTAAAAACTTTAGCCATACTCTTTACAGTACAATTTCAATTAAATCTCGACCTAGACATGCATTCAAATATACCATTTCCTTTAACATTCAATTAAGTAGAAACCATGAATCAAGCTATGCACATTCAATAAACTCATTTGGCTAAGGGTAAGGTTAAGAGACAAAGATGGTCCCTTTCACATGGTTAATCATTTTAAAACAAGGATCTCTCAAAAAAAAGGAATGAGTTTCAGTAGAATGCTAAAAGATAAGAACCAACCTATGCATACAAGAATAGACTCTCATCTACCCAACCATACATAAATGATCTTAACCCCTAGTTCTAAACCAAGAAAGTTGTCCTAGTTCTACCCTTAACACTTAGGCAATTTTGCCTTGAACTTTTCTTGGATCAGACTCATTTTTTTCTTTTTACTCTTATTTTAGGAGAGGTTCTTTATACTTCTAGCGGACTGGAGTCTTTCTTTTCGTATTTCACTACCAGCTTAGGCTTTTTCTATACATATTTTTTTTTCTCAGACTTTAAGCATTGCCTTTCTTTGCTTATTCTTAGCACACTCCTGAATCTTTTGCTAGATCAACACATTTCCAGAACATTCCTCTCCTAAGAAATCTTAACCTTTTTCTTTCATCTTTTTCCAAGTTTTTTTTTTCTTTTTTCACAGAACTAAACGCTATACCCAATGATCAAAATCCTACCTAGTCCTATCTGATTCAAAAATTGCAAACCAGAACTACATGAGATGCTATTCTTGTCGGCTCAAACCTAACACTTTCTACCAAGCTCATTCAGAAATAGACCTCACATACTCAATAGAGTAATAACATGGCTTGAAAGAAGGCTAGGCTAAGGGCATGGTAAAACTGATCTAATGATGAGAACAGCTACTTGGATTAGCAAGAGTGGTAAACAGGTGAAAGAAAATCCAAGTATGTGTATGGTATCCGTGAGTTCAAATGCAGTGCATAGACATGATGATTACAAGTCAAGTTCAGGTTCAAATAGATAGGGAATGATATCAAATCACAGCATGCTTCAATTGAGACATAATCTAGTTGTGCATTCAAAGTATGGTGCATTCATTAATAATGCATTAAACAACCAGAAACGAAGGCATTGAGATTATATTATTAAATCAGCATGCTTACGAGGTTATAATCATCATAATCCCCTATGCATATGCCACAGCCCTATATGAACAGAATCCTAAAATGTGAATGCAACTACATGAACACTCTGCTTTTGTAATTATTTTCGAAAAATTTTCAAGATTTTTTTGGTTTTTCTATGCCTTAGATGCATGCAGACTCAAATATGCACAAAGTAAAAATAAGAACACAGAAAACAAATCAAACACATCTTAACCCTTCCCCCTAAACTTAAATTACACAGTCCCTTGTGTAGTAAAAATTTGAAAGAAGGTTTAAGAAATAACCAAAAGCAAGAAAGAAATGCAAATGATATATACAAGAATGGATGGAGCAGGTACCTCAAGGGTTGGAGAAGAAGGAGGAGATTGAATACTCCATGCTCTCTCTGGTGTACGCAGCGTGGGAGCTTGACTCCACCTGGGGTTTCGAGCTGCATGGGCGCGCCAAACATGGGGAGGTGGCTGGCTCGATCACCGTGCTCGAGCTGGGTGCTCGAGCTGAAATGTCTGCTCACCGAATTCCTCTTTTTCTGCCTTACGTACTGCTTGACCTGCTGCCTTAACTCGAATGATGAAGCTCTTGGCGGTTCCATGGGTGCACGAGGCCTAGGCCCTTCACGAAATGACCCACTTTCCAGCAGTACTCTTTTGGGCAGAATCACCTTCTTGGAGGACGGAGCACTGAACTTTTGCTGGAAGTCCTTGAGTTGATCTCTCACTTCCTTCATCTGGCCCTTTAGCTCCTTCACTGTCTCTTTTAGAGCAGCTATGGTCTTGTCCTGGAACTTGTTCTATCTCTGGAGTATTCCAATGCACTTGTGAGCTTCTTTCAAGGCTGCGCTAGACCTAGGCTGTAGCTGGTACTCCCTAAAACCAAACTTTCCTAAGTCTTCATCTTCATCATCACCAACAGAATCACCCGAGTCCTCTTCTGGCTGTGGAGCTTCTTCATAGCCGGTGTAGAGGCTTCCAAGTGGAGGAATGAAGTCAATGTTGGTGCATAGTCTAACGCTAGTGATTTCTGTGCAGGGAAGGCGCAACCTGGCTTCTCCGGCGGTTGGGTGATTGAATTGGTATATGAACTAATTGGGCTGCTGGCTAGCGTTAAGGAACGTGGCTCTTCTCAAATGCTCTATGTCGATCCATCTAGGATCATATGGCTCTGACCTCAGCTCTACACCACAAGCAACGAGAATTGGGGTTATTATTCCACCAATGCTGAGTTCCCCTTCTGACTTCCTCTTATGCATCCTCAATGCCCAATCCTTATACCAAAGCAACTGACCTAACAGAACGAAGGTTAGGCTTGTGTCTGTCCTGTCCCCCATCAGCTCCCTTCCATCTCTTGTGTAATTTAGAACATCCTTCAATGCTACATCCAGCATCTGCATCTCGCCTTCATTGACATTTCCAGTAACCTTCCTAGCGAACATGGTGCTGGCAATAGCTTTGTTAAAATACCTTACCACATGACTTCTGATCTGAGAACTTTTGGTGCGGGATGACGAGTAGGGCTTGTCATCTCCAATGGTGGACCAAAGGGCTTGCAGCTCCATGCTATCAATATCTTGCATCGATCCCGTTCCGCTCGTGAAGCCATACAAGTTGTCCAGCTCCCTTATAGTGAGGAAGTAAAACGATCCTCTGCATGTGAAGGTGATAAATCCCGGACCTTCATCGGATTCATACTCTGGTTCATCTTCGTAGAAGTGCACAGCGAGCGAAGATAGGAAATGGCATGTCTCCTCCCGATAAGCTTCTAGTTGAATCCTCATGAAAGTGCCGAGGCCGCTGGTTCGATGCAGGTAACCCACATCTTTTGCTATGCCAAGTTTTTCACATGTCTCCCGGTGTGGATACCGTATTCCCGCAAAGCCTCTGTCAAGGAAGATGGCGAGGTATTCCTCCTTGGAAGGCTCTTGCTTAGGCTTTCTCGGTTGTTTGGTGGCTACTTTGGTCTCTTCTTTTTCACCTCCGCTGCCATGATCAAGCTCATTTAGTCCTTTCGGTTTCTTTCCACGAGCAATTGCACGTTTGTCCCGCGAGAATTCTTCAGTCGCTGTCTTCTTTCTCTGGCTCGACCCTCTAACTCGAACGGGACGGTCGAGTGCATCATCTTCTTTTTGACTCGACCGGCTGGTTTGAGTGGCACAGTCGAGCCGGTCTTCAGAGAACTCCACAGCCTTGGCTTTTTCTCGTCGACTCGAACTACGGGCTCGAGCAGGGCGGTCGAGCGCGACTTCATCAATCTCTATTGGTTCCCTTTGTGGAGAAACCGGTCCTCTTAGCCTCCAAAACTGTCTGGCCACGGCTTCAGCAGATGGCGATCAATCGGTTCTCCCTTGTAGGATCTCCTAGGCTTGTTGGAATGAATTTGGCTGATCATTTTTAGAAATTTCTTTGTAGAGCAAGGTGAAGGATGGTGTGATGAACTCGAGAGACCTCAACAGCTTATATAGGCGAGGGATAGGGCTAAATGACAAGGGAGGAGCGTGTTAGACATGAGACTTCCTCCCAAGTGAGCTTGTTTATAGTCACTAAGCTTGACTTCCTGTTTTACTCAAGCTGGGGGAGGTTCATCGAGAGGGACTGAGGTTCCCTCTGGGATGATGGAGTCAGCAAGATAGGGTTTGAGCCTCTGCCCGTTCACAGTGAACTCGAACTCACCCTTCCCGGTCAAAGTAACCGCTCCATAAGGTGAGACTTCTTTGACACTGAATGGTCCTGACCATCTGGACTTCAGCTTTCCAGGAAATAGCTTGAGTCTCGAGTTGAAGAGGAGTACTTGATCACCAGCTTGGAACTCTTGATATGTCTGCATTTTATATGGTTTTAGCTTGCGTTATTCATTCATTTAGACATGTTATTTGACCTGTTCTTGTCATTTATATCTAGTTTTGCATACTTAGAGTGTTTTGCATTAGATTTGCATACATCTTGCACATTTGGCTTGTTACAGGTACCTTCAGGCGATTTTGGAGATATTAGACTCGAAACTGTCTAGGACACCAGACTCGAGCTCATAGGGTCAAGGCGAGGAATCGAGCGAAGCTGTCTAGGACACCAGACTCGAGCTCATAGGGTCAAGACGAGGAATCGAGCTAAGCTGTCTAGGACACTAGACTCGAGCACCCATGCCCAAGACAAGGGGTCGAGTCAACTGAGTGACAAACGCACTCCAGCCTATGGGTCGAGTAAGGGGATCGAGCCCGAAACAAAAGAGGAGTCTTGAAGTTTTCAAGCCTGACTCGGGCCCATAGGGTCGAGTATGAGGATCGAGCTCAACACACAAAAATGCAATCTTGATGTCATCAGCTCGAGCACAGCACTCGACCTGCACAGGGTCGAGTTGGACCTTACCTTGCACGTTTTTACCATTTTGCCCATGACGTTTTAGGGTTTTTAAGACTTAGTATAAATACTTAATGTGGTATTAAAACTTCTAAGTTCGTTTTATGTCTAATTTTCGAGTTTTTCTTCTGTTCTTCATTGTTCTTGATTTCTAGACTTTGTAATTTGGTTTCTACTTGTTATTTTTAGTTAATTCCTTCTGTTCTATCTTTTCTCTATCTGTTTCTTTCATCTATGCAAGTTTTTATGATTTTTGGGTTTGTGATTATGTTGTTCTTCATGATTTCTGAGTTGTCATTAGGGTTCTTGAGGATGGGTTAGATTAGTGTGAATTCTTAGTCTCCTAGGTGGTTTAAGAGTTGATTGTTTAAATTCCATTCTAAATCAGTGTTCTTAATGCTAATTTCTCTCTGATCAATTGAGATTAGATCTTAGGTGTTTTTCCACCCTGAAGGTGTTTGATAAAATGCTTGAATGAATTGATGTTAGAGATTTGCATACCTAGCCTAAGGGATTAGATGTCTAGGGTGTTTATTGGCAATATTGAACTGAATCTTATTGCCTGCTAGGGTAGATTTCGCCAAGGGATTGGGTCTGGAACTGGCCTAGCTTGAGGTTACTTATCACGGGAGTGGACTTAACTGGTTGTGATGTTTGATGTCTAGGGAATAGCTTGATTGAGTTTTGTTAGACCACCTGGGTAGGCTAAGAAGATACACTGAATCGATTACCTCATCCTTAGGAACTTCTCTTGCATTGATTGAATTCTCGTCTAGCCCTATACACTGTTTCTGTATTGCCTTGCTCTTGTTAGTCCTATACAGTATCTGTTTAGTTTCCATTTTTAGTTTCTGTCTAGGGTGTTAGAGTCCTATACGCTCTTGCTTGGCTTGACTTAAATGATTTGATCTCATCCTTTTTGGTTAATATCTTCACCCTTATGGATTGACACCTTACTATACTACAACGAAATCTTGGTCTAGTAAGGAATTGACTTATATCAATTTGGCGCCGTTGCCATTTGGGTGTTGTTTGTTACATTTAGGATTTCATATCGTTCTAGATCAAGTTCTTTTCTATACACTCTGTTACTCATTTTGATTTTCATTTTCTGTCTTTGGCTTGTAGGACGTTTCTTGACTCGAGCACCTGAGCTCGAGCCTAGCAGATCGAGTCCGCCTGTCTCGCCCACGTCTGCTCGAGCCAGTGCATCGAGTCTGACACCCCCTGCATGCACACGCGATCTAAAGGCAGTCAGAACCTCATCCGATACATTGATAATATTCACAAGTTACCGCAACAGTTGAGAGAGCCGAGTGAACTTCTCAACACAGATCTCTAAGATCCAATAAATATGGCTGATCATATTCCACCACCACAGCCTGAACATGTGCCTCATCAGCGAAGACCCCGTCTGATAGGGGCGGGAGACGCTCCTAATACTCATACCAACAGACAAGGGATTGTCCCTCCTACGGTCCAGAACAACAATTTCGAGATCAAGAGCAGCTTGATCGCCATGGTGCAGAACAACAAGTTTCTTGGACTGCCTATGGAGGACCCTCTTGATCATCTAGATGAGTTTGATAGGCTCTGCAGCCTTACCAAGATCAATGGGGTCAGTGAAGATGGTTTCAAGCTATGGCTCTTTCCCTTCTCTCTTGGTGACAGAGCCCGTCACTGGGAAAAGACTCTACCCCATGGATCCATCACTTCCTGGGATGACTGCAAGAAAGCCTTCCTTGCTAAGTTCTTCTCCAATGCCAGGACAGCGCGCTTGAGGAATGAAATCTCTGGATTTACACAGAAGGATGGTGAAAGTTTCTGCGAATGCTGGGAGCGCTTCAAAGGCTACACTACTCAATGCCCTCACCACGGTTTTAGCAATGAATCCCTCCTTAGCACTCTCTACAGAGGAGTTCTCCCAAAGGTCCGCATGCTTCTCGATACCGCCAGTAATGGTAACTTCCTCAACCAAGATGTTGATGCTGGCTGGGCACTTGTGGAGAACCTAGCACAATCTGATGGTAATTACACTGCTGAGTATGATAGGAGTGTTCGGCCAAGTATTGCTACAGATGATCAGACTAGGGCCATCAAGGCCTTGACTGCTAAGTTGGATCAACTGCTACAACAGAAGAAACAAGTTCACTTTGCTTCTGAAGATACAGTCTTTCAGGTTCAAGATGGGGAGGAAGAAGATATCGAAGAGGTCAACTATGTCCAGAATCAAGGTGGCTACAACAAAGGTTTCTTTAGCTACAAGAACAACCCGAATCTCTCTTACAGAAGCACCAATGTTGCTAACCCTCAAGACCAAGTCTACCCACCTCCGCAACCACCGCCTCAGTCCAAACCTTATGCTGCCTACAACCAGAACCAGGGTTTTGTTCCTAAGCAGCCATACCAAAATAACTATCAGCAACAGGGAGTTATGGGTCCTCCACCTGGTTTCACATCTCACCAAGCTCCGCCTTCTCCCGCTCCAGATCATCAAATGACACAAATGCTGCAACAGATTCTGCAAGGTCAGGCGGCTGGTGCGTTGGAAACAGCTAAGAAGCTCGGTGAAATGAAAACGCAGATGGATTACACCTATAATGATCTCTCTAGCAAGTTTGAGTTATTAAACTCAAAGATTAAATACATGGATGGCAAGACTGCATCTACCTCTAGCACATCACAGCTCCCAGGAAAAGCAGTCCAAAACCCAAAGGACTATGCTCACATCAATGCCATCACTTTGTGGAGTGGAAAGGAGTTACCTGAGCGGGAAGGATCTCCTATAATCACTGGGGACAGTGAGGATCAAGACGGGGAGGATTTGGTTCCCAAAAATGACCAAGACAAGAGTTCCACACCTTCTGGAGCACCCCAACTCGACCTGAATGGTCAAGACAGTCTACCTCCTGCACCTAAATTGGTGATTTCAGAGGAAACGAAGGCACCATATGTCCCTCCTCCTTACAAGCCCAAATTGCCTTTCCCAAAGAGGTTTAAGAAGGACTTAATGGAGAAACATAAACAAATCTTTGATAAGCATATCAAGGAAGCTGAGATCAGGCTGCCTCTCATTGATGCCTTCTCCATGGTACCTGCCTATCAGAAGTTTTTGAAGGATGCAATAGTTGAGAAAGACAAGAAGCTTCAGGGTATGGTTGTCCTATCAGAGGAGTGCAGCGCCATCATACAGAAGAGAGTCGTCAAAGAGAAGCTAGGCGACCCGGGTTCTTTCACTTTACCATGCTCTCTAGGTCCACTAGTTTTCAAGAAATCTCTCTGTGATCTTGGAGCATCTATCAGTCTTATGCCACTCTCTGTTGCAAGGAAGCTAGGATTCAGCAACTATAAGCCCTGCAACATCTCTCTGGTACTTGCACACAGATCAATTAGGACTCCTCATGGTATGCTAGCAGATCTTCCTCTGATGGTTGGTACAGTGGAGATACCTACAGATTTTATAGTTCTCGAAATGGATAAAGAACCAAGAGATCCTCTTATCCTGGGTAGACCCTTCCTCGCTATAGCCGGTGCAGTCATTGATGTCCGGAAAGGGAAGATCGATCTCAATCTTGGGACTGATCTCAAGATGACATTTGATGTCAAGGAGACTATGAGAAAGCCGGAAGTAGAAGGACAAGTCTTCTATGTTGAGGTAATGGACAAGCTTGCTGATGAGCTTCTGGAGGAGCTTAATCAAGATGATCACCTTCAGACTGCCTTAACCAAGAGTAGTGAAGATGGGTATCTACATGCTGAGACTTTGGGGTATGAGATGATTTTGGACTCACACAAGGTCCTGGAAGAATCAGAAGGGTTTGAGGAGCTGATAGGGGTCAACACAAAAATTTTAGCTGTCCAGGACACCGAGCTCGACCCTACAGCTCGAGCTAAGATGCCCAAGACGTCAGACTCGACCCAGCAAAACGAATCTAACATCGAGCCAGCCTCCTATGCAGCAGACGACTGGTCGGAACTCCGGGCACCTAAGGTAGATCTCAAACCTCTTCCTTCTGGGCTAAGGTACGCGTTCCTTGGACCAAATTCTACTTACCCAATCATAGTAAATGACATGCTTAGTGATGATGAGTTGCATTTGCTATTAACTGAGTTAAGAAAATTTAGAAAGGCTATAGGATATTCTCTGGATGACATTAAGGGAATTTCACCTAGCTTGTGCACTCACAGAATTCATTTGGAAAACGAATCATATGCTAGTATTGAGCCTCAGAGAAGATTGAACCCAAATCTCAAGGAAGTTGTTAAAAAAGAAATTCTTAAGTTGCTAGAGGCAGGAATCATATATCCTATATCAGATAGTACTTGGATTTCTCCTATGCATTGTGTGCCCAAGAAGGGGGGTATGACTGTGATTAGAAACGATAAGGATGAATTGATACCTACTAGGACTATAACAGGACATAGGATGTGTATTGACTATAGGAAATTGAATGCTGCTTCTAGGAAAGATCATTTCCCTTTGCCATTCATTGACCAGATGCTAGAGAGGTTAGCTAATCATCCTTACTACTGTTTTCTAGATGGGTACAGTGGGTTCTTTCAGATTCCAATTCATCCTAATGATCAAGAAAAAACCACTTTTACTTGCCCTTATGGAACTTTTGCATATAGGAGAATGCCTTTTGGCCTTTGCAATGCACCTGCTACTTTTCAACGATGCATGACTTCTATATTCTCGGATTTAATTGAGGAGACTGTGGAGGTATTCATGGATGACTTTTCCGTGTATGGCTCCTCTTTCTCTTCCTGCCTTTTGAACCTTTGCAGGGTACTTACTAGGTGTGAAGAGACAAATCTGGTGCTCAATTGGGAGAAATGCCACTTCATGGTTAAAGAAGGGATTGTCTTGGGTCACAGAATTTCTGAGAAGGGTATTGAGGTAGACAAGGCCAAGGTTGATGTGATGATGCAGCTACAGCCACCAAAAAACGTCAAGGACATCAGGAGCTTCCTTGCATGCTGGGTTTTACAGAAGGTTCATCAAGGATTTCTCAAAGATAGCCAGACCACTAACGAAAATGTTGTGCAAGGAGCAGGAGTTCCTATTTGATACAGAATGTTTGAAGGCTTTCCAGCTCATTAAGGAAGCCTTAGTTACTACTCCAATAGTCCAAGCACCATGTGATCTACTATGCAAGCATGTGTGATGCATCGGACTATGCTGTAGGAGCTGTACTGGGGCCAAGGATTGAGAAGAAGCTGCATGTGATCTACTATGCAAGCAGGACCCTAGATGATGCTCAAGGGAGATATACTACAACAGAGAAGGAACTGCTGGCTGTAGTCTTTGCTTTTGAGAAATTCAGGAGCTATCTGGTTGGGTCTAAAGTGATAGTCTATACTGATCATGCAGCACTAAGGCATATCTATGCCAAGAAGGACACTAAGCCAAGACTGCTCAGATGGATACTCCTTCTTCAAGAGTTTGACATGGAGATTGTTGATAAGAAGGGTATAGAGAATGGTGCGGCAGATCACTTGTCAAGGATGAGAATAGATGATGCAGCACCTGTTGACGACACCATGCCTGACGAGAGACTCCTAGATGCTGTCTCTGTGATAGGAGTGAAGGACATACCTTGGTATTCCGATCTGGCCAATTTCCTTGCATGTGGTGAGTTACCTGACGATCTTGATGCTTACAGAAAAAAGAAGTTTCTGAGAGATGTCAACCACTACTACTGGGACGAGCCTTTCCTGTACAAGAGGGGTACAGATGGTCTGTTCAGAAGATGTCTAGCACAAGACGAGGTTCAGGGTGTGCTAGAGCACTGTCACAGTTCTGCCTATGGAGGACATTTTGCTACATTCAAAACTGTTCAGAAGGTGTTGCAAGCAGGTTTATGGTGGCCTACAATGTTCAAAGATGCTCAAGCCTTCATCACTAAGTGTGATCCTTGCCAGAGAATGGGCAACATCAGCAGAAGGAATGAGATGCCACAAAATCCGATTTTGGAAGTGGAAGTGTTTGACGTTTGGGGGATTGATTTCATGGGTCCTTTCAACCCACCTTCTTCTGGGAACATCTACATCTTAGTAGCTGAAGATTTTTGGAAACATGTGTTGCGTATACGTACCTGAAGAGAAGAGACGTAAATTAGATGTGAAGGCCAGACTTGGATATTTCATTGGTTATAGCAGCCAATTTAAAGGCTTTAGAGTGCTCATTTTTTAATAATGAGAAGATGGAGATATCTGGCTTTTTTGAAGAATTAAAAGAATGTGATTAGGAGAAACAAGTAGAAGTCAAAAAGAATTTTGTTTCTTCGACAGAAAATTAGTCTTCACAAAGATAGAAAATTCAAAAAGTTCAAAGTCCCATTAACCCTCAAACGTGTGATGATGATAACGATGAAGATTAGTGTTAGATGAAACTTAATTAAGGGGGAGTATTGGACTGTAATTGAGTTTCATGTATGTTTGAAAAAAGTATGAAGAATTCAGATATTTTTCTATAGGTTTTAACCTAGTTGCCTTTGTATCTTGCATATATATAGAGTGTATAGCCTTGTAAACATGTTTTAAAGTTAATAAGAAAAAAAACAATTTTCAGCCTTTTGTGAGCTCTCCCAAAAACGCCCACACTTTATCTCTTTTATTCTTCAATTCTTGCTTCTATTCTCACAAATCTATACTCTATACTCATAAATCTACATGGTATCAGAGCAGTTCTAAAGATCTGAGTGGGTTTATTCTTGTGTTTTTGAAAAAAAAATCTGGGTTTGTGTTCTTGAAAAATCTGGGTTTGTGTTCTTGAGAAATCTTGGTTTATTCTTGAAAGTGCAAACAATTCATGGAGATGCAAAAGCAAGCTGTTCTACCAGTTGTTCTCAAGGGGAATAACTACTTGTTGTGGTCAAGGACTGCAAAGACTGCCCTAAGGAGCCGAGGGCTATGGGGATATGTTGAAGATGGCATTGAGGCTGTGAAGAAGAACCCAATGGTGGAAGGTGAGGATGCTGCTGCTAGAGCTGAGAAGGTGAAGAAATGGGACCAGGAGGACCAGCAAGTCTTAACCATGATTCAAGGCTCTTTAGATGCTTCTATCCTTGCTGGTTATTCCTATTGTGAAACTGCCAAGGAGTTGTGGGATACACTCAAGGGCGTGTATGGAGATGTTTCAAACATTTCTAGGATTTTTGAGGTGAAAAAGGCTTTGAATGATCTTCAGCAAGAGGGGAAGGCGTTCAATGATTTGTTTGGGGTCTTTAGAGGGTTGTGGGCAGAGTTGGAGATGCTTAGACCACCCACAAATGACCTTAAGGAACTGAATGAAAGGAGGGAGCAAGATCAAGTCTTTGGGTTGCTGCTTACTCTCAATGACTCTTATAAGGGTCTCATTCAACATATTTTGAGGTTTGATAAACTTCCAACTCTAAATGAAGTTTGTCAACAAATTCAGAAGGAAGAAGGCTCAAGGAGCCTATTTCAACCATCTAGTGAGATGGCTCATGCTGTGTACAAACCAGCGCTTTATGGAGACAAGAAAGCACTAGTTTGTGAGCATTGTAAGATGAAAGGTCATAGCAAAGAGAAATGCTGGACTCTTCATCCACACTTGAAACCGGCTAGGCTGAGAGGAAATGGCCAAGGGGGCGGTCAAGGGCAAAGGGTGTTTGCTGGAACAGCTCAAGCTGAAGAGGGTAATGGGCTGATTCAAAAATCTGATTTTGAAGCTTTGATCAAGAGCATTGCAAGGCTCACCGAATCAGGTAAGAGATGTTTTGTTTCAAAAATTCAGAACAAGGTTATTGTTGATTCGGGTGCTAGTCACCATATGATTAAGGATGGAACCTTATTAGCTAATGTTAGACCTCATGGTGGAATGGTTAAGGTAGCTAATGGTAGGGAGGTGCCTATAGAAGGAATTGGAGATTTTGAAGTGTTTAGGAAAAACACTAAAGCCTTATATGTTCCTGAATTCACTTCTAACTTATTATCGGTTCATAAGGCTACAAAGGACCTAGATTGCAAGGTTATTTTTGGGTCTGATTTGGTTCAGTTTCAGGACAATAAGACTGATAAGGTGTTTGGGGAAGGAAGAGTGAAGGATGGTCTTTATGTTTTGAATAAGAAGGTGAATGATGGAGAGAAGTCATTTGCTCTTAGTGCGGTTGGTTCAAGCTCTTTATGGCACTCACGTTTGGGACATCCAAGTAGTAAGGTGCTCAGCATGGTCTTGCCCAACCTAGTTCAAGAGAATAAAGAGTGTGAAGCTTGTGTGTTAGGAAAACATTGTAGAAGTAGCTTTCTGGATTCAAGTACAATGTATGAGAAGTGTTTTGAGCTAGTCCATTCGGATGTGTGGACAGCTCCATGTGTTTCTAAGGATCAATATAAGTATTTTGTGTCATTCATTGATGAGAAGTCCAAGTATACATGGGTGACACTATTGGGTTCCAAAGATCAAGTGTTTGAATCATTCACCAAATTCTACAACTATGTGGAAACACAATTTGGAGCAAGAGTTAAGATCCTTAGAAGTGACAATGGAGGAGAATACACAAGTAATCAGTTCAAGAAGTTTGTGGATGATAAGGGGATAGTTCATCAAACTTCTTGCCCATACACACCTCAGCAAAATGGAGTCTCGGAAAGGAAGAATAGACATGTGCTAGAGGTGGCTAGAAGTATGATGTTTGAGAGAAGAGTTCCTAAGAGATTTTGGGGAGATGCGGTGATGGTAGCTTGTTATGTGATCAATAGGCTCCCAACACCAAATCTGGAAAACAAGTCTCCTTATGAGGTCTTGAATGGGATTAAACCAAGCATTGATCATCTCTGAGTCTTTGGATGTAGGTGCTACGTGTTTATTCCCGAAGCTCAAAGGAATAAGCTGGAACCTAAGAGCATTAAGTGCGTGTTTGTTGGATACTCAAGCACTCAAAAGGGTTACAAGTGTTATGATCCAGAGACAAAACGTATATATGTGTCAAGAGAAGTCCGGTTTGATGAAGAAGTGGGTTATTTCACCGAGAAGAAGTGGGGAGACTTAGAAGAGATTGTGAGCACTAGGGCGGATATGGAATCAATACTGAGAAGTATTTCACCTAGGGAAGAAGGGGATGAAGAAGGAGCGAGTCAAATCATAATTGAGGAGGAAATGGATTCGGTTAGTCATAAATCCGAAGAAAGTAGCTCTTCATTGGAATCTGAGGAAGAAAAGAAGCTTTGGTCCCTCAAAGTGAAGAGAATGTTCCTCAAGACCACGAAGCTGAGGTGGAGAATGTGGAGACTCAAGTGCAAGAACCTGTTCTAAGAAGAAGCACAAGACTCAAGTTTGGTCCAGAAAATTGGAAAAATACAAGGGTGTATTTTAATGGTCTAGCAACAACTCAAGGTGATACTAAGCAAGTAGTGTCCTCTACATTGAGTGGGGATTGTTCTGAGTGTACGGCGGGCTTAGATCCTGTTCCTATAGGCAACAGCACTCCTCCCTCACTAAGTAGTTCGGACATTACTCAAAAGGAAGAAACAAGTGTTGCAGCCGGAAGATATCCAATTGAGGAGTATTGCTCATTAGCTTACTTCCCTAAGGAGCACCAAGCATATCTGAGCAAGATTGATGAAAATAAGGTCCCAACATCCTATGAAGAAGCATGTAAGGATGAGACATGGGTCCAGGCTATGAGGGAAGAAATTGGGTCTATGGAGAAGAATAATACATGGGATTTGACTGAACTTCCAAGAGGGAAGAAGCTGGTGGGATGTAGGTGGGTTTACACCATCAAGTATAAGAGCAATGGTGAAGTGGAGAGGTACAAAGCTAGACTAGTGGCAAAAGGATACACACAAGTCTATGGAGAAGACTATACTGAAACATTTGCACCGGTGGCTAAATTGCATTCAATTAGAGCTCTTTTATCTGTTGCCATTAATCTATCATGGGGACTATGGCAAATGGATGTGAAGAATGCTTTCTTACATGGTGATCTGGAAGAAGAAGTCTTCATGGCTTGTCCTCAAGGATATGGTACACAAGAAGGAGAAGTGTGTAAGTTGAGGAAAGCCATCTACGGATTGAAACAATCACCGAGGGCATGGTACCAAAGATTGAGTGGTTGTTTGATGGATAAGGGATTTACAAAATCTGAGGCTGATCATACCCTATTCACTAAGAAGAATCAAGGAGGCATAGTGGTGGTATTGATCTATGTGGATGATATCATCATCACCAGAAGTGACGTTGAAGGGATTAGTGAAACTAAGGGGATTTTGAAATCTTCCTTTGATATTAAAGATTTGGGAGAGTTGAAGTATTTTCTGGGCATTGAGATGATTAGGGAGGCCAATGGGATGTTCATATCACAAAGGAAGTATGTGATTGATTTACTAAAAGAAACTGGAAAGCTGGGATCAAAACCAGCAAGAACACCCATTGAAGAAGGTTATCAAGATGTGATTAAGGGGGAGATATGGCCAGATGTGAAACAATATCAGAGGTTGGTTGGGAAGTTGATTTATCTAACGATTACTAGACCGGATATTTGTTTTGCAGTCAATAGAGTGAGCCAACATATGCAAGCTCCCAAAACACACCATTGGAATATGGTGGAGAGGATACTCCGATATCTTAAAGGGGATCCAGGAAAGGGAATATGGTTAAAGTGCAATGGGAGAACTGAATTGGAAGCTTATTGTGATGCTGATTGGGCTGGAGATAAAGAAGATAGAAAATCAACAACCGGATATTGCACATTCTTGGGAGGTAATCTAGTGACATGGAGAAGTAAGAAACAGAAAGTTATCGCTCTATCTAGTGCTGAAGCTGAGTATAGAGCAATGAAAGAGGTCACTAAAGAGATGATATGGCTAAAGGCTCTTCTTAAGGATGTGGGGATTAGTGATGACAAACCGATGAGCTTATATTGTGATAATCAAGCTGCGATCCATATAGCCTCTAATCCGGTATTCCATGAGCGAACAAAGCATATAGAAGTGGATTGTCACTTTGTTCGTGGAAAGATTCAAGAAGGGTTGATTGAGACCAAGTTTGTGAAGAGTGGAGATCAGATGGCGGATATATTCACTAAGGCTACTCCGTTGCGTGTTTGTGAGTACATCCATGACAAGATTGGCCTATGGAGTCCTCACCGGCCAACCTTGAGGGGGAGTGTTGAGAGTACTCACAATGACCCAGAGTTTGCACCGATGATATAGGAGAAGAGTGACCCGGGATTTGCACGGTCACTAAACCCAGAATATGCACGAACACTAAACCCGGAGTCCACACAAATAGAACGGTTGGAGTCACGGGAGCGTGACCCGGAATATGCACGAATACTAAACCCGAAATACGCACGAATAGAGCCATTAGATGAAGACGAGCTGGGTGAAGTAGTCAGCAAGCTAAAAGAGAGGGGGGGACCACGCTGAGAAAGAAAGGGACAGCTTCTCCCCAAGTGGTCCACACCACCTTATCCTTTTTTTGAATTCAGATATTTTTCTATAGGTTTTAACCTAGTTGCCTTTGTATCTTGCATATATATAGAGTGTATAGCCTTGTAAACATGTTTTAAAGTTAATAAGAAAAAAACAGTTTTCAGCCTTTTGTGAGCTCTCCCAAAAACGCCCACACTTTATCTCTTTTATTCTTCAATTCTTGCTTCTATTCTCACAAATCTATACTCTATACTCATAAATCTACAGATTCGAAGTTAGACTCGAAGCTGTCTCCTCACTACATCAGACTCGACCTGATGCTCTAGCACACAGGATCGAGCTAAGGCAGGAAATGGAGCAGAAGCTCAGCTCGAGCACCCATGCTCGAGCTGTATGATCGAGCTGAGACAAAAGGCGGCGTCTTGAAGATTTTTGGTCGAGCTCGAGCACCCATGCTCGAGCTCCATGATCGAGCTCAAGATAAAAGAGGGATATTGAATTTTTCCCAAGCAGCTCGAGCCCTTATGCTCGAGTGGACTACTCGAGCTCAACCAATAAAAATGCAATCTTGATTTCATCTAGCTCGAGCACACCACTCGACCAATACATGATCGAGCTGGACCTTATCCTGCACATTTTTACCATTTTACCCATGGCGTTTTAGGGGTTTTAAGACTTAGTATAAATACCTAATGTTGGATTAAGAGTAGAAAGTTGGTTTTAAGACCTAATTTTTGAGTTTCCTATCTGTTCTTCATTGTTCTTGATTTTTAGACTTTGTAATTTGATTTCTACTTGTTATTTTTAGTTGATTTCCTCTGTTTCTATCATTTCTCTATCTCTTCTCTTTATCTATGCAAGTGTTTATGATTTCTGAGTTTGTGTTCTTCATGTTCATCATGAGTTTTGAGTAGTCATTAGGGTTCTTGAGGATGGGATAGATTAGGTGTGGAATCTTAGTCTCCTAGGTGGTTTAAGAGTAGATTATTCAATTTCCCTTCTAAATCAGTGTTCTTAATGCTAATTTCTCTTTGATCAATTGAGATTAGAACTTAGGTGTTTTTCCACCCAGAAGGTGTTCGATAAAATGCTTGACTGAACTGATGTTAGAGATTTGCATACCTAGCCTAAGGGATTAGTTGTCTAGGGTGTTTATTGACAATATTGAACTGAATCTTAATGTCTGCTAGAGTAGATTTCGCTAAGGGATTGGGTCTGGAACTGGTCTAGCTTGAGGTTACTTATCACGGGTGTGGACTTAACTGGTTGTGATGTTTGGTGTCTAGGAAATAGCTTGATTGAGTTTTGTTAAACCACCTGGGTAGGTTAAGAGGACACACTGAGTCGATTATCCCGTTCTTAGGAACTTCTCTTCCTTGATTGATTTCTATTCTATTCTGTTTTTGCTTTGTTTCTATTCTATTCTGTTAGGAGTCTCTGTTTTCATTTCGCTAGTTACTGCTAGTCTCTGTTCTTAGTATCTGTTTTTAGTTTCTGTCTAGGTTGTTAGAGTCCTATACACCGTTTGCTTGGCTTGACTTGAACTGCTTGATCACATCCTTTTTGGTTAATATCTCACCCTTATGGATTGACACCTTACTATACTACAACGAAACTTTGGTCTAGTAAGAAATTGACCTATGCCAGCCCAGAGCTTGGTCAACTATGGAGAGGTGGCACGACGGACTAGGATGCCTAAATTCAGAGTGATTATCGGTGGAGTGATTACAACAATTTTGCTACATTGCAAGGTCCCCTGTGGTGACATAGACGAGCCGATGCTGAGCATAGATGCTGGCTATCTCTCAGATAGCAAGATATTGATGGGTTGCCTTGAGGATAAGTACATCTACAGGTTTCGCAAATCATCCATCAGAGGATCAGAATGCAAGGTCCTGCTACCTAACCAAGACATCACCACAATTGACTATCCAGCGAATGTGAGCTTCATGCCAGGTCCAGAGTGGGAATTCAACGCAGCAGCTCACCCTCCCATCTACAAAACCAGCACACGCCCTTCCTGTAACATATGTGTACCGTCGTTCTCTTGTATTATGTTTATTCGACTCTTGATGTTCATCGTAACCCTCGGGATTGTTGTATTTAGACGGAGTTTGTTAATAAAAAGGTTATTAATAAAATAAGATGTTTATAATTAATACATGATGTGGATTTCGTGTATTGGATGTTATATAATACATGATGAGGATTTCACGTGTTATAGGTGATTCGACACATGATGGAGATTTCATGTGTGAAGGTGATGTCGGGTGAGTTGTCGCTACGTTACTTGGTTCGGTGGAGTAAAGTTTAAAATCGTTAGATCCTAATGAGATATGTTTAGGATTATGTGGATTTAATCCTAAACGGATAAAGATTATATGGATTTAGCCCTTATCGGAGGATTACGTGGATTTAATCCTCGGGTGGTCGGGATTATGTGGATTTAATCCTGACGGGTGGGTTTGTCGATCAAGGCTATGTGGATTTAGTCCTAATATATTGATAAACCGAGTGAGAAATATGTGGATTTAGTTCTCGAGTGGACTTCGCCTAGTAATCCGGGTATAAGACTCGATAGGCTTAGTCGTCAAATGACCAAGTGGGATCTACGGTATTGACTCCGAGATTGTTATTGAACCAAGTACGAGAAGATATTGGGCTCGAATGATGGCCCTAGGGGCGGTGATTGATTTAAATCGAGTAATAGATCGATTGCGATTAAGTAATCCTGAGCGGTTCGGTTTTAACAGAATTAAGCGGTAATTCCGGGGTTTTAGCGAAGTAAAAGAAATATTTTGGGACGGAGAGAGGTCTCAAATATTTTGGGAAAAAGTTGACGGGATTACTAAACCGAACGAGATAATTAATCGTTGCGGTTTAGTGAAATCGGTTCGGGTTGGTTTAATTGGATTAAACCAATAATTTTATACATATATATATATATGTATTCTCTTCTCCTCTTTTCTCCAACTTTCTACACTCTTCTTCTTGTTTCATTTGGGAGAGACATATCTAGAGAGAGAGAAGAAGAGAGAAAAAGGAGAGACAAAGAAGGAGAAGAAGAAGGAGAAGAGAAAGGAAGAAGAAGAAGAGAGAAAAGAGCTTGAAAACAGAGTTTTGGAGCTGTGTTGAGAGGTCCGATCGGGATATCAAGAGAGTTCAGTTTGAGCTGAAAATTTGTGGGTAAGTTCCTCAATCTCTTGCCTAATTATCTACACCAAATTTGGTCCGGTTTATTCAGGTAGTTTGGGAGATATGAGTTTTCTCCCAAAACCGCTCAAAGCAGAGCAAATCCCGACGGGGTTGAGTAGGGAGAGTGTTTGGGCACTCAAATCGTGTTGGAATGAGTTGAAATTTGAGATAGATTCTTGAAAGTCTTATTTTGAGATTGACCGAAGGAATTGTTAAACTTTTGACTAGAGTAAGAGTTATGATCGGATTAGTGAGACTCTGTTTTTGGGAAGGAGGAATCCGAGTTTGAGGTTTGAGCTTTTGAGCTTAAGGCTAGTGAGATTAATCTCTTGAGGGAATATTGTGTTCTATCTTGGCAGGCTTGTAGTGTATATCTTAGTGTGTGATTGTACCAAGAGGAATCAAGCTTGAGGTTCTAAAGTTTTCGTGTAGTCTCAACCGTCAAAGCAAAGGTGAGTGCGTGACCGTGGTTCGAATTGTATGATCATTGATTTTCCGTGATTGATGTGTGCTTAGGAACTAGACAATTGGGTGTGAAATGGGGATTGTCCATGTTGTGTGTTGTGTGTAATGGAGCTCTATTACGGTATGTGTTTGGTTGTTCGTTAAATTACATTTCGATTGCGTTAAATCTTAGATCATATGTGTATATGGCCGTGAGACGGAAGGATCGCCTCACTAAGCATTATCAATGCTTACGCGCCTCTTTTGGTGCAGGTAATGAAAATACTTAGGGGATGGAGCGCGTGGAACCAAGGCCGAAGTGAAGGAAAAAGATGATCTAGGCGGGTTCAAACAGGTTCTTGTATCTTGTGTTTGGGTTGTTTATATGCATTCCAAAGTTAATGTTTGGAACTTGTTAGTGTTATTTTAGGATGATGTTTGAATAGTTTAAGTTTGGTACTTAACACATTTTGCGTATGGTTGTTACCTTGTGTTGTTATGACTTGTATTGGCTTGTTGAGATTGCTCTCGGATTACTCCCCAGGTTCGATCGATCTTGCCGAGACCGATCGATCCTATGGAGTTGTTTTGGGTCAGAAACCTTTTGAAGAATCGGGATCGATCGATCTTGCCGATCAGAGACCAATTTGGGTCAGAGACTCGGGAAAATTTGGGAGGGAAACGAGTTCGATCGATCCTTGCAAGATCGATCGAACCTGGAGAGTCCATTTAAGGTAGAAGCTTCTGGTCTGTTTTTAGGGGTTAGGATCGATCGATCCTGGGTGAGATCGATCGATCCCTAGTGTATTAAGGTTTAAGTGTTTGTTCTTGTATTAGAGGTGAAATCCTTAGCTTGGATAGCAAGTAAGTTTCAATTATTCGCCGTTTAAGACCGTTTTAAGAAAATTTTAAAAAATTTCGTATATTTATCGTTTCGGGGTAGGGCGTTTCAATTTGGTATCAGAGCAGTAGCGGTTCTAGGATGATGTGTTGTGTCTTGCTTGTTCTATGCTGCTTGATGTTGTTGGTTGTTTGATATGGATGTTTGATTGTGTGATGGAGTATGGGTTGGGGTTAGAGATCATCCTCTTCGGCCTTTAAAAAAAGTTTCCACGGTAAGCCTTCTCTTGTGTTGTATGTTGTTAAGTTATGAGTATTGAACTCTCTGTTGCTTGTGTGGATAATGAGAAAATTATTGAGGTAGAGGTTGAGGTAGAGGTGGAAGGGTGGCAAAGAGTGAGTCAGCTGAGAGTGTGGAGGATGTGAACCCCATTGGTGAATACTAAGCCGGGATAGATGAAGTTGCTGGCGGTGAGGATAGTAGAGCTGCGCCTGATGCGACTCAAAGAAATGGTGTTGAACCGCGAGTTGAGGCTCAGCAACAGGCGCGTCATAACCAAACGGGGTAGAGGTTGAGTTTATTGGCTCAGATCTTGGAGCGGTTACCAAGGACAGTACCAGCTCCAGCTCCTGATATGCCACCCGGAGTTGATGTTGAGCCATCGAGAGTGGCAAATCCTGAGGTTAGGGAAGGGATTATAGAACTGATGAATTCCGTTGTATCTCACCGTGTTGGGTCATATGCAAAGACTTGGCACTAAGTTCTTTCTTAGAGGTGCTAAACCGGTGGAAGCGGGGGAATGGAGGTCGGGAATGGAAGGAAACATCATTTCGGTGAGATGCCCTGATGAGTAAAAGTTTGATCAGGCAGTGCATTACTTGGAAGGTGATGCACATATGTGGTGGACAAGCGTGTTGGCGAGGAGAGCCAACAGTGTTGACACTTGGGAGGGATTTTATGAGGAGTTTAATTTGAAGTACTTCCCGCAAGAGGCCAAGGATAGATTGAAGATGGAGTTCTTATATTTGTCTCAGGGAATATGAACTGGAGTTTAACCGACTTCGAAGATTTGCGGGAAGGGGGTCTCGAGGATGAGCAGACCTAGGTGAGAAAGGTTGGTTAAGTTGTTTAGTTGCTTGGGGAAGTCAAGAATTATGCGAGTTTCGTTGAGCTCTTTTTTCAGAACAGAGGAGGATCGATCGATCCAAAGGGGTAGACCGATCGATCCATTATGTCGGTTATACGATCATAGATATTTTAAGGAAAGGATCGACCGAGTCTAAGAGGGGATCGATTGATTGGTTGTGTCGGACAGTTCAGGATCGATTGAAATAGGTAAGATCGATCGTGTTGCGAAGGATCGATCGATCCTTGGAAATGATCGATCGATCCGGCCAGATGCTCTGTTTGGGTTTGTTTTAGTAGTTGGGATCGATCGATCAGGGGATAGGATCGATCGATCTGATCTTTGAAAGTGGATTTTCGAGGAGTAGATGGATGGATGACGAGGTAATTGCTGATTGAGTCATTTGAAGAATGTTTATGGTTGCTAGATCGTATGATCTAGGTTGATTATTGAGAGGATTGTCTTTTGAAGTGAGGACATGTCCTGGTTAAATAATGTTACGATCTAAGGGTACATTAGATCGTAGAACATGATGGGTTTGGCATATGGCATGAGGGCATATCATGACCAAATGCTGTTACGATCTAAGGGTTTATTAGATCGTGAAAACCTAATGTGGTGGGCGTTATTGCTAAATAGAGTAGCTAGCGATGTGAATGGTACATGATGAGAATTATGTGGTTTACTGATTGGGAATTATGTGGTATTTAATCCTAATGGATCGGTAAACCGGGTGAGATCTGGGCATAAGATCTTGCAGGGCTTCGCCTATTCTGACCGGTGATATTGGATTTCGATAAGCTTGGTTCTGGAGGACCTAACTCGTTCGGACCGGTGATATTGAATTCCGACGGGTTGGTCATTTTATAACTACGTTGGATCTTGCAGTATTGGAGTTCGGGGGTTGTTCGTGAACCAAGTATGAACAATGCGTGATGTAATGAGAAAAGTGAAGTCTCGTATGGTGCAGTTGAGCTGTAGTATGGGTGTGACTGCAGTCACTGCTAGGTTGCAGTGTAAGTACGGTTATGACTAGAGTTGAGTCATAGCGGATGTACTGGTATTTTTGGTAATTTTGGTGATCAGTTATGGCTGTTATGCTGCGACCAGACTTTGGGTCATAGTTATGATGCTATGACGGTCGTTGGATGGTGGCTAACGTGTTGTGACCGATTTGTTGTATTTGACGGGAATTATTAAAATATGGGTGTTTATCGAAATTGTTGCGGGGGATTAATACATGATACGGTATTTCATGTATTAGGGATGTCGAGTACATGATGGGTTATTTCGTGTATCGATGGGTTTGACACATGATGGAGGGTATTTCATGTGTTGTGAAGTTGAGAGTGGAGTATCGTTACGTCTTGGTCCGAGGATTTTTGGGTTTATGTCATTCGATCCAAATACGTGGTTGGGGTCGATAGGGTTATGCGATATTTAATCCTATCGACGGGTCATTGGGGTTATACGATATTTAACCCTAATGAGGGGTCATTAGAGTTATGTGGTATTTAGCTCTAATGACGTTGGTTAGGATTATATGTTATTTAATCCTAACCGGGGGTTTACCAATTAGGATCATGGGGTATTTGATCCTAATAGATCGGTAGACCGGGGTGGGGTCCTATGATATTGGATCTCACGGAGACTTAGTATATTAGGGTCCGGTGTTATTAGATTCTAATGTATTAAGTCGTTTGGCGGACTTAACTCGTTCGAATCCGGAGATATTGGATTTCGACTCGTTCTAATCCGGGGATATTGGATTTTGACTCGTTCGAATCCAGGGATATTGGATTTCAACGAGTTAGCCGCTGGGCGACCACGTAGGATCTTGTGATGTTAGACCTAGGAGTGTTATTGGACCAAGTATGGAATAATACCGAGCTTGATTGATAACCCTATATGGGTGGTGATATAGTTGTGGTACCACGACTGCCGTTAGAGTGTAGCTGTTGTGCTACAATTGTTGCTAAGAGTAGCAAGAGCACTAGAGACGTATCTGAGCGGACGATCCAATTCCTTGAGTTTGCTAAGAACTTGGTGAGTATGATTAGTGCCTTGCAGTGGTGTATTGCCTCTGATGAGTTAGAGCCGTGAGGGCTAGAAGCGGCTGCCAGGCTGATATTTTGAGTAAAGTGCGGCTATACAGTAAAAAGATAAGGCGGTTACTAAGGCTTCTAAGGATGAGAAGTCTGAGTACCAAGTTTCGAATAATGAGACCATTCTAGTCAATAGTTGAGTTTGTGTGCTTAATGACGAGGAGTTGAGGAGAGATATTCTTCGAGAGACATACCAGAGTCAGTTTTCTATTCATCCCGGGGTGACCAAGATGTACCGAGACTTGAAGCGGTATTATCATTGGGTTGGGATGAAGAGAGGCGTAGCCAACTAGATGGCTAGTTGTGAGACTTGTCAGCTAGGAAAAGCTGAGCATCAGGTTCCGAGTGGATTGTTACAGAGTTTACCCATTCTTGAGTAGAAATGGATGCGCTTACGATTGGTTTCATGGTTGGATTACCGAGTTCTCGGGGTAAGGATGCTATTGGGTTATAGTTGATCACTTAACCAAGTCAGCTCATTCCAAGCGATATGGAAGTCAAATGGGTCTTGAGTTTTGACGTGGAGGTACATTAATGAGATAGTGAGGCTACATGGTGTACCTGTGAGTATTGTATCGGATCGTGATAACAAGTTTACATCAATATTCTGGCGAGAGTTCCAGAAGGAGATGGGTACTAAGGTACACATGAGTACAGCGTATCATCATCAGACGGACGGGCAATCAGAGAGAACCATTCAAACTCTCGAGGATCTATTAAGGATGTGTGTGTTAGATTGGGGTGGCCATTGGGCCGATTACCTGAGCTTAGTGAAGTTTACGTACAATAACAGTTACCAATCGAGTATTGGGATGGCACCATATGAGGTCTTTTATGACAGGCCATGTAGGACGCCATTATGCTGGACTCAAGTGGGAGAGCGAAGCATGTTTGGCGAGAGCGTGGTGTAGGAGACTCCGTAGGAGATCAGAGTCTTGAAGGTTAAACAGGAGAAAGGAAACTCCTGAGATTAAGGTCATGTGGGATTATGTTGGGGTTAACGAGAGAACTAGGGAACTTGAGGAATACTGAAAGTGCAATTCTCCCAGTTGGGTTGTAAGGCGGGTTAAGCCTTAAGATTCGAGGACGAATCTAATTAAGTGGGCGAGAATTGTAACATTCGTGTTCCGTCGTTCTCTTGTATTATGTTTATTCGACTCTTGATGTTCATCGTAACCCTCGGGGTTGTTGTATTTAGACGGAGTTTGTTAATAAAAAGGTTATTAATAAAATAAGATATTTATAATTGATACATGATGTGGATTTCGTGTATTGGGTGTTATATAATACGTGATGAGGATTTCACGTGTTATAGGTGATTCGACACATGATGGAGATTTCATGTGTGAAGGTGATGTCGGGTGAGTTGTTGCTACGTTACTTGGTTCGGTGGAGTAAGGTTTAAAATCGTTAAATCCTAATGAGACATGTTTAGGATTATGTGGATTTAATCCTAACGGATAAAGATTATATGGATTTAAAGGTCTGGAGTTGTTGCTTCTACTGAGTAAGAATTAACTCATCGAGCTTCTCATGCATAGTCTGTATTTCCTTGCTCATCATTTCATCAACAGCGCTTTTGTGCAGCATGGGGTTATTCATGTTGTCCATGTGCACAAGGTGGTTGTAGGGGCTCCATAGGTGCATAGGGATGAAACAGAGGTATGATTCGAGCTGTAGACCGAGTTGATGGATCGAGTTGTACCCTAAAACACAGGAAAACCAGAAAGTGAATAACCAAAGTAAAAATTAAACGAACTTGATCTTAAGAGGTCTGAAATCCTAAATATAACAAACAAACACCCAATTGGCAACGACGCCAAATTGATATAGGTCAATTTCCTTATTGAACTATCATATCATTGTAGCACAATAAGGTATCAATCCAAATGGGTGCGATATTAAAAAAAAAAGGATGCAATCAAACAGTTTAAGTCAAGCCAAGCAAGCAATAGGTTGTGAAACTTATCAAACTAAGAAAGCAATAATCAAAAGCAATAACAGAGACTAAAAACAGAGACTAGCAGATACTATGAAACAGAAATCAATCAAGCAAGAGAAGCTCCTAAGGATGGGGTTATTGACTAGGTGTATCCTCTTAATCTACCTAGATGGTTTAACAAAACTCAAGCAGAGCTAATCCCTAGACAATAAACTCATAAGCAGTTAAGTCCATTCCCATGATAAGTAACCTCAAGCTAATCCAGTTCCAGACCTAAATTTTTTTAGCGAAATCTAGCTTATCAGGCATTAAAATTCAGCTTATTAAAGTCAATAAACACCCTAGACAACTAATCCCTTAGGCTAGGAATGTAAATCTCTGAAATTAGTTCTGTCATTTCATCAAACACCTTCTGGGTGAAGAAATACCTAATTGATCAGAGAGTAATTAGCATTAAGAACACTAATCCAGAAGGGAAATCAAGCAATCTACACTTAAACCACCTAGGAGACTAAGGGGATGTTATTGGTTTGTGTATTTAGATGGAGTTTTAAAGATTAAAATGTTATGAAGATACTATTGTTATTCATTTAAGATTTTTCAAAACTCTATTAAAGTTTGGTGTTATTAGTTTATGTATTTGTAAAAAGTAATCTAAAATCTTTATAAATCTAGAGATATTAGATTCATGATTTTATAAAGTCAATAAAAGTCTTGTGTTATTCAAATAACATGAAAGTAATTTATTTTGTCAATGAATTAAAATATTGTGTTATTGGTTTATTGATTCTACATATTTTTCTTCACAAAATCTAATCATCAAAAGTATTGTACCTACTAAAAGATTCTTAAATTATTTTCCTAGGATTATTATTTTTTGTGGATACATTTTACTGTTCTTGTCATTGTCACCAAATCCGAGCCTTCCATGTTCTTCTCTTCCCCAATATGAAGCAATCGTTTAAATGATAATACTAAGAAGTCATCGCTTAAACATAAGAAGCCATCGTTTACAATATGAATGCTTAAACCATCGTTTCATTATTCTCTCTCTGACACTCATCAAAGACAGCAAATAAATTAATAAAAAATTATTTTGGGACAATAATAAAAGAAACATCATACGAAAACTATTTCTCTAAGCAAAAGAAGATTCAAATAAGCACTAGTAGAAATTCTTTGCTAAAAAGCTCGTGTTCCTCAGAATTGACGTAGTAATTGAACAATTTTATAGAAGATGAAAAAAATAATTTTGGAGTATTTTCATAAAAGTTTTAGATACTTTGGAGATTTTTTAGAAAAAGGTTTCTTGATGATTCTATACTTTGGGAAATAATCTATAAAAGTTTGAGATACTTTGAGATACTCTTTTGTAATCTTTGAAAATATTCTGCAGTATTTTGGAGATACTCTTTTGTAATCTTTTAAAATCTTTCAAAGTAGTTATTTTTCATAATTTTTAAAGTCTTCAAAACTCCATCTAAATACACAAACCAATAACACCCCCTAAGATTCCACACCTAATCTATCTCATCCTTAAGAACCCTAATGACTACTCAGAACACATGAAGAACATCAAAATCACAAACCCAGAAATCATAAAAACTTGCATAATCAGAAAGATAAAGAAGAGAATAGATAGATTAGAAAGATTCAAACAAAAATAACAAGTAGATTCAAAGTTATAGGATCCAGGAAGCAAGAACAGATGAAAAAAGCTTAAAAACGAATTCTCCTTATCTTAAACTAATACAAAGTATTTATACTAATAGATAAAAACCCTAAATCACAAAAAGACAAAATAGCTAAATTTTCGGGTGCACTCGACCTACAAGGTCGAGTGCTTAGGTCGAGCTGGGCTAAAACTTCAAGATTGCACTTTTATTCTTTAGCTCGATCAACGAGCTCGACCATAGGTGGTCGAGCTAGACTTCAGAGCTCCAAGATTGCATTTTTCTGGAGAGCTCGATCAATGGGCTCTAGCTAGGGAGGTCGAGCTGGACTTCAGACCTCAAGATGGCGTTTTTCTGGATGAGCTCGACCAACGGGCTCGAGTGTAGGTGATCGAGCTTGCTATAGACTTTAAGATGGCATTTTTCTGGATGAGCTCGACCAACAGGCTCGAGCTGCCTGATAGAGCTGGGCTCAAAGTGCAGGTTTTGGTGCAGAATGCACTGGCTCGACCTGCTGGCTCGAGCTGCTTGCTAGAGTAAGCCTCCATTTGAGTTTCTGGTCGAGTTAAGCTCTCCTTTTTCTCCATTTGACTTCAACATCTCCAATATCCCTTGAATGCACCTGAAATAGCTAAAATAATGCAATATGCATGCAATCCTGGTATGCAAAACTGGGAACAAATGTCAAGAACATGCGATTAAATAAGGCTAAATGGGTGATAAATGCATGTTAAAACCATGTAAAATATAGACATATCAACTCCCCCAAACTTAGTCTTTGCTTGCCCTCAAGCAAACAGACAAGAATAAGATGGAAGAGAGGTTTGAAAATGGGAATTCATAACCAAAACTTGTAGATATAACAGATGACATCAATGTCCAAGTTGCTAGTTCTAGAATGCAAAGTATATGAATTTTACTTAAAAACCTTAGCCATACTCTTCACAGCACAATTTCAAATAGTCTCAATCTAGACATGCATTCAAATCTACCATTCCCTTTGACATTTAATTAAGCAGAAACCATGAATCAAGACTATGCACATTCAATGAACTCATTTGGCTGAGGATAAGGTCAAGAGACAAAGATGGTCCCTTCCGTATGGTTAATCATTTCAAAGCAGGGATCTCTCAAGAAAAGGAATGAGCCTTAGCAGAATGCTAAAGGTAAGAACCAACCTATGTATACAAGAATAGACTCTCATCTACCCAACCATACATAAATGATCTTAACCCCTAATTCTAAACCCAGAAAACGTCCTATCTCTACCCTTAACTCATTGGCAATCATCTTTTCTGTCCTGAACTTTTTCTTGGATCAGACTTATTCTTTTCTTTTTGCTCTTGTTCTAAGGAGAGGTTCTTAAGATTTCTAGCGGACTAGGGTCTTTCTTTTGGCTTTTTACTACCAGCTTAGGCGTTTTCTATATATTTTTTTTCAGACTTTAAGCTTTGCCTTTCTTTTCTTATTCTTAGCACACCCCCAAATTCTTTACTAGATTTACACATTTTCATATCATTCCTCTCCTAAGAACTCTTAACTTTTTTCTTTCATCTTTCTCCAAGTTTTCTTTCTTTCTTTTCACAGAACCAAACCCTATACCCAATGATCAAGATCCCACCTAGTCTTATCTAATTCAAAAATTGTAAACCAGAACTACATGAGATTCTATCCTTGTCGGCTCAAACCTAACACTTTCTACCAAGCTCATTCAAAAACAGGCCTCACACACTCAATAAAGTATAACAAGGCTTGAAAGAAGGCTAGGTTAAGGGTATGGTAAAACTGTTCTAAAAATAAGAACAACTACTTGGATTAGCAAGAGTGGTAAACAGGTGAAAGAAAATCCAAGTATGTATATGGTATCCATGAGTTCAAATGCATTGCATAAACATGATAATTATAAGTCAAGTTCAGGTTCAAATAGATAGGAAATGGCATCAAATCACAGCATGCTTCAATTGAGACATAATCTAGTTGTGCATTCAAAGTATGGTGTAATTTTACTTCAAATTCATTAACAATGCATTAGACAACTAAAAACGAGGGCATTGAAATTACCATATTAAATCAGCAAGCTAACAAGGTTATAATCATCATAATCCCCTATGCATATGCAACAGCCCTATATGAAAACAATCTAGACTCAATCCTAAAATGTGAATGCAACTACATGAACACTCTGTTTTTGTAATCATTTTCGAAAACTTTTCAAGATTTTTTTGGTTTTTCTATGCCTTAGATGCATGCAGACTCAAATATGCACAGAGTAAAAATAAGAACACAGAAAACAAATCAAACACATCTTAACCCTTCCCCCCAAACTTAAATTACACAGTCCCTTGTGTAGTAAAAATTTAGAAAGAAGGTTTAAGAAACAACAAAAAGCAAGAAAGAAATGCAAATGATATATACAAGAATTGATAGAACAGGTACCTCAAGGGTTGGAGAAGAAAGAGGGGATTGAATCCTCCATGCTTTCCTGAGTGTAAGCAGCGTGGGAGCTTGACTCGAGGTCGAGCTCGAGCTGGGTGGTCGAGCTGCATGGTCACGCCAAGCATGGAGAGATGGCTGGCTCGATCACCTAACTCGAGCTGGGTGGTCGAGCTGGTTGGTCGAGTCAGACAAATTTTGCTCATTTCCTCCTTTTCTTTGTGATTCAATGCTCCTACTCTCCTGAAATCACACGAACAAGCCAAAAACAAAAATTTAGCACACTTAAACGACGGTTTAAAAAAAAAATTAAAGCAATATATATACAAGGATAGACATGGGACTTCCTCCCAAGTGAGATTGTTTATAGTCTCTAAGCTTGACTTCGGCTTGCTTCTAATGAGATGAGTCTATGTATCACCCGGATCATACTCATCATAGAACCATCCCCTAAACTCTTTTAACCTTATCTCCTCAAAGGGTATCTTCTTCGGTTCATAAATGCTCACTTTATAGGTGAAGGTTATACCAAGGTGCTTGTCAACTATGCATTCTACAACCATAACACCTTCATAAGGATTTTCATATGTTGTTCCAACCACACCTACTACTTCCCCATTGCTCTTGGTTGAACTAATCATGATTACCACTGGTTTGACTTGTTCTGCGTATCTTATCACATAATTCTCATCAACTGTGCATCCAAGAAGAAATTCAAACTCTTTTATACACTCTTTAGCTTCTAGGACGAGTTCATCCTCGGCTTGAGCATTCTTCTCTATTACTGCTTCCTTCAGGAAATTAAGATGTGGAGGTATAAGCTTGAACTCATCTACAGAGGCATATGGACCTCAATTTCCATCAGTTGCTTTACAGTGATTTCCTTATACCTCTCCATGGACTCCTTCTTGATTCTTCCTGGAAATGGAAGTGGTGGCTTGTATGGAGGAGGAACATAGAGCATTTCATTCTTCCTGGAAATAAATGGTTTTTCAGCAGAAGTTGGCTTGACTCTATCACCAGGTCGAGTTAGCACATCGAGTCTGTCTTCCTGTGTTGATTTTTCACAGAAAACCTCCCCAACTTGAACGTCACTGACCTCAGTGATTGTGAGTTGCTCTGTTCGTGTAGTGATCTTGCTGAGACTCCCCAAGATGATATCATTGTAGGTTGCTTGGCCTTGTAGAAGTTGTTGGAGCATAGTCTTGATTTCGAGATCAGGAGCATTGATTACTGGCTGCTGTTGATAACCGCCATGAAATTGCTGTTGATGAGCAAACCCGTGATTCTGATTGTAGGGAATAAAAGGCGTGCTCTGGACATATTGCTGCTGCAGGTTTCCTCATTGATATTGCTGTTGAGGAATAAACCTTTGATTCTGATTGTAGGGAGTAAAAGGCGTGGTCTGGAGTTGTTGCTTCTGTTGAGTAAGAATTAACTCATCGAGCTTCTCATGCATAGTCTGTATTTCCTTGCTCATCATTTCATCAAAATCTGCGCTTTTGTGCAGCATGGGGTTATTCATGTTGTCCATGTGCACAAGGTGGTTGTGGGAGCTCCATAGGTGTATAGGGATGAAACAGAGGTATGACTCGAGTTGTAGACCGAGTTGATGGATCGAGTTGTACCCTAAAACACAGAAAAACCAGAAAGTGAATAACCAAAGTAGAAATTAAACGAACTTGATCTCAAGAGGTCTGAAATCCTAAATATAACAAACAAACACCCAATTGACAATGACGCCAAATTGATATAGGTCAATTTCCTTACTGAACTATCATGTCATTGTAGCACAATAAGGTATCAATCCAAATGGGTGCGATATTAACCAGAAAGGATGCAATCAAACAGTTTAAGTCAAGCCAAGTAAGCAATAGGTTATGAAACTTATCAAACTAAGAAAGCAATAATCAAAAGCAATAACAGAAACTAAAACAGAGACTAGCAGAGACTATGAAACAGAAATCAATAAAGCAAGAGAAGCTCCCAAGGATGGGGTTATTGACTTGGTGTATCCTCTTAATCTACCAAGATGGTTTAACAAAACTCAAGCAGAGTTAATCCCTAGACAATAAACTCATAAGCAGTTAAGTCCATTCCCATGATAAGTAACCTCAAGCTAATCCAGTTCCAGACCTAAATCTCTTTAGCGAAAGCTAGCTTAGACGGCATTAAAATTCAGCTTATAAAAGTCAATAAACACCCAAGACAACTAATCTCTTTGGCTAGAAATGTAAATCTCTGTTATTAGTTCTGTTAGGTATTTCATCAAACACCTTCTGGGTGTGGAAATACCTAAGTTCTAATTCTAATTGATCAGAGAATAATTAGCATTAAGAACACTAATCCAGAAGAGAAATCAAGCAATCTATACTTAAACCACCTAGGAGACTAAGATTCCACACCTAATCTATCCCATCCTTAAGAACCCTAATGACTACTCAGAACACATGAAGAACATCAAAATCACAAACCCAGAAATCATAAAAACTTGCATAATCAGAAAGATAAAGAAGAGAATAGATAGATTTGAAAGATTCAAACAAAAATAACAAGTAGATTCAAAGTTATAGGATCCAGGAAGGAAGAATAGATGAAGAAAGCTTAAAAACGAGTTCTCCTTATCTTAAACTAATACAGAGTATTTATACTAATAGATAAAAACCCTAAATCACAAAAAGACAAAATAGCTAAATTTTTGGGTGCACTCGACCTACAAGATCGAGTGCTTAGGTCGAGCTGGGCTAAAACTTCAAGATTGCACTTTTATTCTGTAGCTCGATCAAGGAGCTCGACCATAGGTGGTCGAGCTAGACTTCAGAGCTCCAAGATTGCATTTTTCTGGAGAGCTCGATCAACGGGCTCGAGCTAGGGAGGTCAAGCTGGACTTCAGACTTCAAGATGGCGTTTTTCTGGATGAGCTCGACCAACGTCCTCGAGTGTAGGTGATCGAGCTTGCCTTTAGACTTCAAGATGGCATTTTTCTGGATGAACTCGACCAACGGGCTCGAGCTGCCTGCTAGAGCTGGGCTCAAAGTGCAGGTTTTGGTGCAGAATGCACTGGCTCGACCTGCTGACTCGAGCTGCTTGCTAGTGTCAGCCTCCATTTGAGTTTTTGGTCGAGTTAAGCTCTCCTTTTTCTCTATTTGACTTCAACATCTCCAATATACCTTGATTGCACCTGAAATAGCTAAAAAAATGCAATATGCATGCAATCTTTATACAAAACACTCTAAGTATGCAAAACTGGAAACAAATGTCAAGAACTTACGATTAAACAAGGCTAAATAGGTGATAAATGCATGCTAAAACCATGTAAAATATAGACATATCATTTATTCAGGTAGTTTGGGAGATATGAGTTTTCTCCCAAAACCGCTCAAAGCAGAGCAAATCCCGACGGGGTTGAGTAGGGAGAGTATTTGGGCAAACAAATCGTGTTGGAATGAGTTGAAATTTGGTAGATAGATTCTTGAAAGGCTTATTTTGAGATTGACCGAAGGAATTGTTAAACTTTTGACTAGAGTAAGAGTTATGATCAGATTAGTCAGACTCTGTTTTTGGGAAGGAGGAATCCGAGTTTGAGGTTTGAGCTTTTGAACTTAAGGCTAGTGGGATTAATCTCTTGAAGGAATATTGTGTTCTATCTTGGCAGGCTTGTAGTGGATATCTTAGTGTGTGATTGTACCAAGAGGAATCAAGCTTGAGGTTCTAAAGTTTTCGTGTAGTCTCAACCGTCAAAGCAAAGGTGAGTGCGTGACCGTGGTTCGAACTGTATGATCATTAATTTTCTGTGATTGATGTGTGCTTAGGAACTAGACCATTGGGTGTGAAATGGGGATTGTCCATGTTGTGTGTTGTGTGTGTAATGGAGCTCTATTACGGTATGTGTTTGGTTGTTCGTTAAGTTACATTTCGATTGCGTTAAATCTTTGATCATATGTGTGTATGGCCGTGAGACGGGAGGACCACCTCACTAAGCATTATCAATGCTTACGCGCCTCTTTTGGTGCAGGTAAAGAAAATACTTAGGGGATGGAGCACGTGGAACCAAGGCCGAAGTGAAGGAAAAGGATGATCTAGGCGGGTTCAAACGGGTTCTTGTATCTTGTGTTTGGGTTGTTTATATGCATTCTAAAGTTAATGTTTGGAACTTGTTAGTGTTATTTTAGGATGATGTTTGAATGGTTTAAGTTTGGTACTTAACATATTTTGCGTATGGTTGTTGCCTTGTGTTGTTATGACTTGTGCTGGCTTGTTGAGATTGCTCTCGGGTTACAGGGCAAGGGTGGGGATCGACCGATCCAGGTAGGATCGATCGATCCTATGGGGTCATTTTGGCTTAGAAACCTTTTGAAGAATCGGGATCGATCGATCTCGGCAAGATCGATCGATCATAAGGGGCCGATTTGGGTCAAAGACTCGGGAAAATTTGGGAGGGAAACGAGTTCGATCGATCCTGGCAAGATCGATCGAACTTGGGGAGTCCATTTAAGGCAGAAGCTTCTGGTCTATTTTTAGGGGTTAGGATCGATCGATCCTGGGTGAGATCGATCGATCCCTAGTGTATTAAGGTTTAAGTGTTTGTTCTTGTATTAGAGGTGAAATCCTTAGCTTGGGTAGCAAGTAAGTTTCAATTATTCGCCGTTTAAGACCGTTTTAAGAAAAGTTTTAAAAATTTCGTATTTTTCCGCGGGTTCCGTTTTTGTCGTTTCGGGGTAGGACGTTTCACTTCCACCGCAAGAGCAGGTAGCAGTCGTGATACATCGAACGCATATGTGATAAAGGTCAATTTCCTATTGCACTATCATCATGTCATTATAGCACAGAAAGATGTCAATCCAATTGGGTGAGCTATTAACCAGAAAGGATGCAATCAAACCAAATAAGTCAAGCCAAGCAGTAGATTATAAGATTATCAATCTAACAAGACAATAATTAAAATCATTACAGAAACTAATAACAGAAGCTAACAGTTGGTAGTTACTAAGAGAAACTACAAAAGCAATGCAAACGAAATTCAATCAACTAAACAGAGGCTCCTAAGGATGGGGTTAATTATTAGTGTATCCTCTTAATCTACCTAGGTGTTTAACATACTCAAACAGAGTTAATCCCTAGACAATAAACTCATCAGCAGTTATATCCATTCTCATGGCAGATAACCTCAAGCTAAACCAATTTCAGACTTAAATCTCTTTAGCGAAATCTAACCTAGCAGACATTAAGATTCAGTCTATTATAGCCAATAAACACCCTAGACAACCAATCTCTTAGGCTAGGAATGTAAATCTCTGGAATTAGTCTGTTTAGGCATTTCATCGAACACTTGGTGGGTGTGGAAATCCCTAAGTTCTAATTCTAATTGATCAGAGAGAAACTAGCATTAATAACACTAATCCAGAATGGAATTCAAGTAATCTAAACTTAAACCACCTAGAAGACTAAGATTCCACACTTAATCTAACCCATCCTTAAAAACCCTAAATACTACTCAGAACCCATGAAGAACATCAAGAACACAAACCCACAAATCATTAAAACTTGCATAAAAGGAAAGATCAAGATGAAATTAGATAGACTACTGAGAATCAAACACAAATAATTAATAGATTAAAAGAAATCTGATTACAAAGGTAAACAAGTTTAGGGGGAAGAGAAAAATCCAGCAGACCACGCTTTGCCCAATGGTCAATACAAGGTATTTATAGATTTGGTCAAAACCATAGCTCACAAATAGATAAAATAGCTTAGTTCGGAGGTGGACACGAGATGGGGGTCGAGTGCTTGGGTCGAGTCCAGCGAAAAACTTCAAGACGGCAGCTTTATGGTGGACTCGAGATAGGGACTCGAGATGGGGGCTCGAGTTGGCTTTAAAGTCTTCGCCTTTGGTTCCACCCGACTTCTTGCTCGAGTTCTCGTTCGAGTCCGGTTCCAAGGTGTCTGTTTTGTGCTCTGCTCGAGTCTCCTACTCGAGTTCTTAGTCGAGTTTGGCTCTCCCTTCTTCATTCTTTCCATTTGACCTCAACATCTTCAATATTCCTTGAATGTACCTGATACAGCTCCAAAATGCAATATGCATGCAATCCTAATGCAAAACACTCTAAGTATGCAAAACCGGAAACAAGTGACATGAAATGGTAAGAATATGCTATGAGATAAGGCTAAATGGATGATAAATGCATGCTCAAAACATGTAAAATATAGACATATCAATATGGCATTGAGAGATACTATTTTGAGGCTTATGATGGACCTATCATCTCTAAGGCATGTCGCCACTCTCATGAGAACATCCGCTTCCTCCAAAGGTGCAACAAATGGCAAGACAAGAACTTTCCGCACTTTAATTTATGCACTTTATTTTTAGTTAATTATTTTATGCAATTTAATTCAGTAATTTATTTATGCAATTTACTTTATGTTATTTAAATTACGCAATTTACTTTATGCATAAAAATTTAGTTATTTAATTATTTTTTATTTATTTTATGCACTTTAGATAATAGAATTAAAACCCAAAAATAAATATAATTCACCTAGATTAGATTTACACCTACAATCTCTGTGTGTTACTCATAGACTCTGTGGATCGATCTCGTTTGTACTACAATTGTATTTAACCGTGCACTTACGGTCACAGCGGGTTAAACTCTCGAGACTACCCAATAAGTAGCGCTCGGGTAAAACCTGGTGTGGAGTGAGAACTAAAAACTCGCTCACTGTTAGTCAGGAACCACATCGACCCCAACAGGTCGATGCGATGGTCGAACTCCCTTCTTCAGACTTTATGAAATTTATCCTCAAACGTATGTGACCCAAGCAAAAAGCACTGGTGCTTCCATAGGCTTCAGTAAGCTCCAGAAACACTCTAAACACCAATATTTAACTCCAAGTACCAAGAAACACATAAACATATGCAAACACACTAAAACTATAGTATATGTTAGTTATAATGCCCCAAAACTAACTTATTTTAATGCATGAAAGCATGTAAAATACGATGCTATCAACCTTTCCACACTTTGTTTTTCCTCAAGCAAACAAAAGCTAAATATGGTGAAGTTATTTTATTGAAATCTATAAAGATAAGGAGAGTGAATATGTACCTTGTGCCATTGTTGTGCTAGTGCTTTTCGTCTTAATGGACGCAGGATGATCTCTAACATACTTTATGTACTTTGTCATAACCATAGCAACACACCTTAGTTCGAATCGCTCCTCCTTTGATCATAGACTCTTCATTGTTGAGTATAATTCAAGGGACATGAACACTTACTCTTTCAGATTTTTGTAAGCTCATGACCGTCTTAGTATAATTCTTTTTCTCTTCCTTTTCTCCCTTAAAGATCGATCGATTTTTTCCTATTTTTCTAGGATATCATTTCATTTTTTTATCGATCCCCATTTCTTTTCAGCTATTTCCTTTTCTTATGACATGTTTCCATGAGACGTGAATGTTAAAAGTGGTAGGTTCCAACATCTGGTTCACTTCTGTGCTACCTATATCCTCATCTTTTCTTTTCTTTTCTTTTCTTCTATTTTCTTTACTTATTGAAAGAAAGGAAGAGGGGAATCATATTTACTTAGACGAGCCTTGCAGGGTATCATAGAGGTATTATGTCCGATGTATCGCAAGTCTCAAATCGAATATTAAAGTTCATTAAGGTGAGAAGTAAACTATGATTCGTCTAAGTCTCCGAAAGAATGATCCTTTTGGGGTTTGTTGATCCACTCGTGGGTTTCCCATGGTTCCTATTATTGATCACACACACTGTCCAAAAAGCATCAAAGTATAGCACAATTAACACAAAACACAATATTTTATCGCTACCTCATTAAAAACATTTTCATATGTTATTGAACTTATGAACGAGGAAAAGAGTGAAACAATCTCTCAAAAATAAGCTTTCTCCTTGAAGCTTTGTATGTAGGCTTGGATCTCCTTTTGGTAACCTTTGGAAATGCTTCTATGCACTCTTCGAGTTGGTAGGCTTGGTACCATGAGCTCTTGTCTTGTCTCGTGGTCCTTATCCTTGTCCTGCGCGATGACCGGTACGATGTCCACATCAATCGACTTCAATAGGTCGATGTATCTGCCCAAATTTGCAGATATCAACCTGATTTGGTCGATATGGTGTCTGGCCATTGAGGCAGCAATGGCATCGGGTTGATCAAGCCGACGATGGGGTCGATGAGAGTGAAGGATGGCAGCAGCATCGACCAGATTGTTCAGTGAAGTGGTCCGGTACTTCAGGCAGGGATGGAATCATACCAGTTTGCTCGTTGTGGTCTTTCGGTATTCAGAGCATCAATCTTATCTGGTCGATGCACCGGTCTGGCATGGCTCTCAATTGTACTCATTGATGTGTTTTGCTTCAATCTTTTGCCGTTTCTCAGTGTCATGACATTGACATATCTGAAAAAGATAGCTCGTTTCTCTGCTTATCCATCTTATTGCGTCTCTTCTTATCCTCTCTAGTTGTTCTAACAAATTCGTTAGTACACCTGAAACTCGAAAGAAGAATTTGTTAATAAAACATAAATGCCTAGTCTTAGATCTACATCAAAATTCAATGGCTATTGCATCATTTCCCCGGCAACGGCACCAAAAACTTGATAGGGGAGATTTCTTTTGATTTCTCCATTCTCAGGTTTCACCCGAGTGCTACTAGAGAGTAGTAGTCTTGAGAGTTTAACCCATAAGACCGCAAGTGCACAATTATGTAAATGTAGTAATACGGGGTCGATCCACAAGGAAATATAATAACACACAGAAAATGTAAATGCAGATCTAATTTAGGCATGACAATTAAAGCATGCGGGTTTTCCTAATCTACTAAGCATGAAAGTAAATGAAAGCGGTAAACATAAATAAAAAGCAATAAAACTAAACTACGAAAGCGGTAAATGACACGAAATAAATAAAGCAATTAAATCTAAACTAAGGAATTGTAAACAAAATAAACTAAACATTAAAAGTAAAAGACATAATTTAAAAGACATAAAGTAAATGAACTAAAGCATGAAATAAAACCTGAGCTAATATTTACTGAGAATTGGGTGATAGTCAGATTTCAGGAAATCTAAGTCTAGGGTTCTATGTTTTACATAATAAGTTTATGCTTGTCATTCTAGCAATTTTCCATACTTCTCTAGTCCACTCTCGTGATATGCTAGTCTCTAGATTCATACCCACTCTTGCGGCAAACTGAACATACATTTCATACAATCCCATCATCGAATACTTTCACGTATGAGAGACACATCGCAAGGATTATCACACCTCCAAACGATTAACTAGGTTAAAAACGTGTCTAAGATACAAAGTGAATGATATATATATATTTCTAGAGTCCAACCCACTCTCATGGTGAAGGCCTCATGAGATCTTAACCTAACTTAGCCTTCGTTAGGCAAGCATAGAGTTACTCTATCAGACAACAAACTCCATGCTAGCTAATACTCCCTAGTATACAGATCTAAATCTTTAACCCACTCTCGTGGCGCTAAGAACTTCTAAACATATAACCACACCTACTAGATTCAGTTATACACTTAAGTATCTCCCATAAGAGAATATTTAGCATTAAAGTTGTATATTAAAGTATCTAGATCAATTAAGCACAATCAAACATGTTGAATCCTAAAACTTAGATCCCATCGACCACCATCCCCGTGGTCTAAAGGATCTAGACACTTGTCTCTCTGTGGGTGATATGTCTGCATTTTATATGGTTTTAGAATGCATAATTCATAAATTTAGCCTTGATTATTAGCATGTTCTTAGCATTTGTCTCTAGTTTTGCATACTTAGAGTGTTTTGCATTAGGTTTGCATGCATTTTGCATTTTGGACTTGTTTCAGGTGCAATTAAGTGATATTGGAGATGTTAAAGTCAAATGGAGAAAAAGGAGAGCTTAAATCGGCCAAGAAATTCTCTTGGAGCTTGTAACCATCACCCAGCTCGAGCCAGCAGGTCGAGCCAGTACATTCTGCACCAAAAACTGCACTTTGAGCCCAGCTCTAGCAAGCAGGTCGAGCCCCTTGATCGATGATATGTCTGCATTTTATATGGTTTTAGCATGCATAATTCATACATTTAGCCTTGATTATTAGCATGTTCTTAGCATTTGTCCCTAGTTTTGCATACTTAGAGTGTTTTGCAATAGGTTTGCATGCATTTTGCATTTTGGACTTGTTTCAGGTGCAATCAGGTGATATTGGAGATGTTGAAGTCAAATGGAGAAAAAAGAGAGGTTAACTCGACCAGAAACTCGAAAGGAGACTGACTCTATCAAGCAGCTCGAGCTAGCATGTCGAGCCAGTGCATTCTGCACCAAAAACTGCACTTTTAGCCCAGCTCTAGCAGGCAGGTCGAGTGGAACATAAATCAGATATTTTGGAAGATGACTCGACCAAAGGACTCGATGTAGGAGGTCGAGCTGATCAGAAAAATGCAATCTTGAAGTCCTGAAGTCTAGCTCGACCACCCCAGGTCGAGTCCAATGATCGAGCTCAAGAAAAAGGTGGAGTCTTGAAGTTTTGGACCCAGCTCGACCACCCCTGGTCGAGCTGGCTGATCGAGCTGAAGAATAAAAATGCAATCTTGAAATTTACCCCAGCTCGACCTAGGCACTCGACTACCCCTGGTCGAGTGCACCTCCGAAACCTTCTATTTTGTCTGTTTGTGAGCTAGCGTTTTCCTAGAACTATAAATACCTATTGACCACTGGATATTTGCGAACACACTAGGTTTTTCTTTTATTTCTGAGACTGTTCTTGCTTTTGTAATCTGATTTCTTTAAATCTACTTGTTATTTTTGTTTTAATCTTTCTAATCTATCTATTCTCTTCTTTATCTTTCTAATTATGCAAGTTTTTATGATTTCTGGGTTTGTGTTCTTAATATTCATCATGAGTTCTGAGTAGTCATTAGGGTTCTTGAGGATGGGATAGATTAGGTGTGGAATCTTAGTCTCCTAGGTGGTTTAAGAGTAGATTGTTTAATTTCCCTTCTAAATCAGTGTTCTTAATGCTAATTTCTCTCTCATCAATTGAGATTAGAACTTAGGTGTTTTTCCACCCAGAAGGTGTTTGATAAAATGCTTGACTGAACTGATGTTAGAGATTTGCATACCTAGCCTAAGAGATTAGTTGTCTACGGTGTTTATTGACAATATTGAACTGAATCTTAATGCCTGCTAGGGTAGATTTCGCTAAGGGATTGGGTATGGAACTAGTCTAGCTTGAGGTTACTTATCACGGGAGTGGACTTAACTGGTTGTGATGTTTGATGTCTAGGGAATAGCTTGATTGAGTTTTGTTAAACCACCTGGGTAGATTAAGAGGACACACTGAGTCGATTACCCCATCCTTAGGAACTTCTCTTGCATTGATTGAATTCTCTGTTATTGCTCTGTCTCTGTTAGTCCTTGTTAGTGCTTGTTTTAGCTTTTATTTTTAGTTTCTGTCTAGGTTGCTAGTCCTATACACCGTTTGCTTGGCTTGACTTGAACTGCTTGATCACATCTTTTTTGGTTAATATCTCACCCTTATGGATTGACACCTTACTATACTACAACGAAACTTTGGTCTAGTAAGAAATTGACCTATATCAATTTGGCGCCGTTGCCATTGGGTGTTGTTTGTTACAATTAGGATTTCAAAACGTTCAAGATCAAGTTCTTTTTCATTTCTTTGGTTACTAACTTGTCTGTCTTTGCATTTCAGGTACCCCTGTTTCTGACTCGACCAGCTAGCTCGACCAACCTGCCAGAGCCAGTTAATCGAGCCAGCCTATTCAGTATCAACGCTCGGACTCGACCAACTAGCTCGACCTACCTGCTCGAGCTAGTGCATCGAGTCTACCTTCACCTGTATGCAAACCAGATCAAAAGGAAGTCAGAACCTCATCCGCTACATCGACGATATTAACAAGCTACCACATCAGTTGCGAGAGCAGCGAGAAAATATCCAAGACGACAGTCAGAATCTAGTGGGCATGGAAGACCACCCACAGGAACGACATGCCCAAGACCCTCCTGTGAGGAGGCCCCGTCTGATAGGAGCAGGCGACGCTCCTAATACTCATACCAACAGACAAGGGATTGTCCCTCCTACGGTCCAGAACAACAATTTCGAGATCAAGAGCAGCTTGATCGCTATGGTGCAGAACAACAAGTTTCATGGACTGCCTATGGAGGACCCTCTTGATCATCTGGATGAGTTTGATAGGCTCTGCAGCCTTACCAAGATAAATGGGGTCAGTGAAGATGGTTTCAAGCTAAGGCTCTTCCCCTTCTCCTTGGTGACAGAGCCCATCACTGGGAAAAGACTCTCTCCCCCATGGATCCATCCCTTTCTGGGATGACTGCAAGAAAGCCTTCCTGGCCAAGTTCTTCTCCAATGCCAGGACAGCACGCTTGAGGAATGAAATCTCTAGATTTACACAGAAGGATGGTGAAAGTTTTTGTGAATGCTGGGATCGCTTCAAGGGCTACACTACTCAATGCCCTCACCACGGTTTCAGCAATGAGTCACTACTTAGCACTCTCTACAGAGGAGTTTTCCCGAAAGTCCGAATGCTTCTAGATACAGCCAGCAATGGTAACTTCCTCAACCAAGACGTTGATGCTGGCTGGGCACTTGTGGAGAACCTAGCACAATCTGATGGTAACTACACTGCTGAGTATGATAGGAGTGTCCGGCCAAGTGTTGCTACAGATGATCAGACTAGGGCCATCAAGGCCTTGACTGCTAAGTTGGATCAACTGCTACAGCAGAAGAAACAGGTCCACTTTGCTTCTGAGGATACAGTTTTTCAGGTTCAGGATGGGGAGGATGATGGTATCGAAGAGGTGAGTTATGTTCAGAATCAGGGTGGCTACAACAGAAGCTTTATCAACTACAAGAACAACCCGAATCTCTCTTACAGAAGCACCAATGTTGCTAACCCTTAAGATCAAGTCTACCCGCCTCAGCAACAACCGCCTCAGTCCACGCCCTTCGCTGCTTACAACCAGAATCAGGGTTTTGTTCTTAAGCCGCACTACTAGAGTAGCTATCCGCAATAGGGAGTCATGGGTCCACCACCTGGTTTCACATCTCACCAAGCTCAGCCTTCTACAGCTCTAGATCATCAGATGACAAACATGCTGCAACAACTTCTTCAGGGTCAAGCAGCTGGTGCAATGGAATCAGCTAAGAAATTTGGTGAAATCAAAACCCAGCTGGACTACAACTACAATGCTCTCAACAGCAAGATTGAGACATTGAACTCCAGGATTAAGTACTTGGAGGGCAAAACTGCATCTACTTCCTCCACAGCACTTATTGGATAACTTCCAGGAAAAGCAATTCAGAACCCCAAGGAGTATTGCAATGCCATCTTTTCAATGGAATCAAGTCCTATTGCTGATCATGAAGCGGACGTTAGAGAAATTGAGGCTTTGCTTTATGGTTCTGATGCTAACACCACCACAATCGCTTTGAGGAGTGAACGCAAGTTACTTGCAAGAAAATGATCAGTTCCAGTCACTGTGGACAGTGAGGTTGAAGATGGGGAGGATTTGAGCTGCAAAGAAGACGAAAAAACTCGTCTGGAGGCTGACTCTAGCACCCAGCTCGACCACCCTGGTCGAGCTAGCCCCCCACCTGCTGCAAAACCTGCTGTTTCAGAGAAAAAGAAAGCACCCTTTGTCCCTCCTCCTTACAAACCTAAACTGCCTTTCCCAGGAAGATTCAAGAAGGATAAGGACGTAACCATGGTTGAAAACAAGGGTAGTGTCGATTGCATTGATTCACCAAGCACGACAAAGATTGAGCCTAAGTCTCTCCCCAAGCTTGGCAATCCTGGTATGTTCTCCATAACCTGCCTTCTTGGTGATTTGGCAATTGAGGATGCTCTATGTGACTCTGGTTCAAGTGTGAATGTCATGTCCCATGAGATGTTAGACAGTCTAGGATAAGACACCTAACTTATCACCCATCACCCATCACTTTTGGAGACGCTCATTCACGAAAGCCAGTTGGTCTTCTGGAAGATTACCCACTTAAAGTTGGGGATTGTCTAGTCCCAACGGACTTCGTTATTATGGAAATGAAGAAGGCCAACAAGCTCCCACTCCTCCTTGGAACTCCCTTCCTCAACACTACTAGTGCAAACATAGACTTCAAGAACCAAAGGGTAATTCTTATGAATGTGGATGACAAGGCTAATTACCCACTAAAAGCTTCTCCTAATGAGCTATGTGGCACAATGACTATCAAAGATGATGGCTACCGTGATGAGAAAGTACAATACATTGGCACAGTTGAGAAGGTCGACGAAGCTCCACCCCCAAAGGTCTATGGCGAGAAAGAGAAGTCTCTGGAACGAAAGGATAGAGCTGAGAGTACAATGAATGAGCAAGGGGTCAAGCCATTCATACTTGGTCAGATCATTGCAGAGGAGACCTCAGTTCCTCTCCATGAACCACCATAGACCTAAGAAACAGGAAGTCAAGCTTCGAGACTTTAAACAAGCTCACTTGGGAGGAAGTCTCATGTCTATCTCTGTACATATTTCTTTGTTTTAGTTTTTAAAACGTCAAATAAGTGTGCTAAGCTATTTGATTTTGTCTTGATTGTGTGATTTCAGGAAAGTATGAGAGGTGAATCATGAAAAGGAGGCAAAAATGCACAGGAATGGCTTGACTCGAGCACCTAACTCGAGCCATGTGATCGAGCCAGACACCTGCACTCATCTGACTTGAGCCATCAGCTCGAGCACAGCCAGGTCGAGTCAACCTATACGCGTGAGAGCATGGAGGACTTGATCTCCTCCTTCTTCTCCAAGCCTTGAGGTACCTGTTCTGTCCATTCTTGTATATATTAGTTGCATCATTTTCATGTTTTCTGTTGTTTCTTAACCTTTCTTTCCAAATTTTTATTACACAAGGGACTGTGTAATTTAAGTTTGGGGGAAGGGTTAAGATTTGTTTGATGTGTTTTCTCTGTTCTTATTTTTATTTTGTGCATATTTGAGTTTACATGCATCTATGGCATAGAAAAACCAAAAAAAAAAAATTTTGAAAAATTTGAAAAAAAACAGAGTGTTCATGTAGTTGCATTTACATTTTAGGATTGAGTCTAGATTGTTTTCATATAGGGCTGTTGCATATGCATAGGGGATTAGGATGAATATAATCTTGCAAGCTTGCTGATTTAATATGATAACCTCAATGACCTCGTTTCTAGTTGTCTAATGCATTGTTAATGAACTTGAAGTAAGACTGCACCATACTTTGAATGCACAACTAGATTATGTCTCAATTGAAGCATGTTGTGATTTGATACCATTCCCTATCTATTTGAACCTGAACTTGACTTATAATTATCATGTCTATGCACTACATTTGAACTCATGGATACTATATACATACTTAGATTTTCTTTCACCTGTTTACCACTCTTGCTAATCCAAGTAGTTGTTCTCATCATTAGAACAGTTTTACCATGCCCTTAGCCTAGCCTTCTTTCAAGCCATGTTATTACTTTATTGAGTGTGTGAGGCCTATTTCTAAATGAGCTTGGTAGAAAGTGTTAGGTTTGAGCCGACAAGGACAGAATCTCATGTAGTTCTGGTTTGCAATTTTTGAATCAGTTAAGACTAGGTGGGATCTTGATCATTGGGTATAGGGTTTGGTTCTGTGAAAAAAAGAAAACTTGGAGAAAGATGAAAGAAAAAGGTTAAGAGTTCTCTTAGGGAGGAATAATCTGAAAGTGTGTTAATCTAGTAAAGGATATGGGGTGTGTTAAGAAAGAAAAAAGAAAGGCAAAAAGCTTAAAGTCTAAAAAACATAGAAAAAGCCTAAGCTGGTAGTGAAAAACCATAAAAAAAAACCCCAATCCGCTAGAAGTATAAAGAACCTCTCCTAGAACAAGAACAAAAAGAAAAAAAAATGAATCTGATCCAAGAAAAACAAGGCAAAAACGCCTAATGGGTTAAGGGTAGAATTAGGGTGACTTTCTGGGTTTAGAACTATAGGTTAAGAACACTTTTGTATGGTTGGGTAGATGAGAGTCTATTCTTGTATGCATAGGTTGGTTCTTACCTTTAGCATTCTACTAAAGCTCATTCCTTTTCTTGAGAGATCCCTGTTCTGAATTGATCAAACCATATGGAAGGGACCATCTTTGTCTCTTAAACCTTACCCTTAGCCAAATGAGTTCATTGAATGTCCATAGCTTGATTCATGGTTTCTGTTTAATTGAATGTTAAAGGGAATGATAGATTTGAATGCATGTCTAGGTTGAAACTTAATTGAAATTGTGCTGTGAAAAGTATGGCTAAAGTTTTTAAGTAGAGTTCATATATTTTGCATTCTAGAACTAGTAACTTAGACATTGAGGTCATCTGTTATATCTGCAAGCTTTGGTTCTGAATCCCTATTTCCAAACCTCTTCTCCATTTTTATTCTTCTGTTTGCTTGAGGGCAAGCAAAGACTAAGTTTGGGGGAGTTGATATGTCTGCATTTTATATGGTTTTAGCATGCATAATTCATACATTTAGCCTTGATTATTAGCATGTTCTTAGCATTTGTCCCTAGTTTTGCATACTTAGAGTGTTTTGCAATAGGTTTGCATGCATTTTGCATTTTGGACTTGTTTCAGGTGCAATCAGGTGATATTGGAGATGTTGAAGTCAAATGGAGAAAAAGAAGAGGTTAACTCGACCAGAAACTCGAAAGGAGAGTGACTCTATCAAGCAGCTCGAGCTAGCAGGTCGAGCCAGTGCATTCTGCACCAAAAACTGCACTTTTAGCCCAGCTCTAGCAGGCAGGTCGAGTGGAGCATAAATCAGATATTTTGGAAGATGACTCGACCAAAGGACTCGATGTAGGAGGTCGAGCTGATCAGAAAAATGCAATCTTGAAGTCCTGAAGTCTAGCTCGACCAACCCAGGTCGAGTCCAATGATCGAGCTCAAGAAAAAGGTGGAGTCTTGAAGTTTTGGACCCAGCTCGACCACCCCTGGTCAAGCTGGCTGATCGAGCTGAAGAATAAAAATGCAATCTTGAAATTTACCCCAGCTCGACCTAGGCACTCGACTACCCCTGGTCGAGTGCACCTCTGAAATCTTCTATTTTGTCTGTTTGTGAGCTAGCGTTTTCCTAAAACTATAAATACCTATTGACCACTGGATATTTGCGAACACACTAGGTTTTTCTTTCATTTCTGAGACTGTTCTTGCTTTTGTAATCTGATTTCTTTAAATCTACTTGTTATTTTTGTTTTAATCTTTCTAATATATCTATTCTCTTCTTTATCTTTCTCATTATGCAAGTTTTTATGATTTCTGGGTTTGTGTTCTTAATGTTCATCATGAGTTCTGAGTAGTCATTAGGGTTCTTGAGGATGGGATAGATTAGGTGTGGAATCTTAGTCTCCTAGGTGGTTTAAGAGTAGATTGTTTAATTTCCCTTCTAAATCAGTGTTCTTAATGCTAATTTCTCTCTCATCAATTGAGATTAGAACTTAGGTGTTTTTCCACCCAGAAGGTGTTTGATAAAATGCTTGACTGAACTGATGTTAGAGATTTGCATACCTAGCCTAAGGAATTAGTTGTCTACGGTGTTTATTGACAATATTAAACTGAATCTTAATGCCTGCTAGGATAGATTTCGCTAAGGGATTGGGTCTGGAACTAGTCTAGCTTGAGGTTACTTATCACGGGAGTGGACTTAACTGGTTGTGATGTTTGATGTCTAGGGAATAGCTTGATTGAGTTTTGTTAAACCACCTGGGTAGATTAAGAGGACACACTGAGTCGATTACCCCATCCTTAGGAACTTCTCTTGCATTGATTGAATTCTCTGTTATTGCTCTGTCTCTGTTAGTCCTTGCTAGTGCTTGTTTTAGCTTTTATTTTTAGTTTCTATCTAGGTTGCTAGTCCTATACACCGTTTGCTTGGCTTGACTTGAACTGCTTGATCACATCTTTTTTGGTTAATATCTCACCCCCGAATTTAGCTATTTTGTCTTTTTGTGATTTAGGATTTTACCTAAGACTATAAATACTCTGTATTAATCTAAGATTAGGATAACTCGTTTTTAAGTTTTTTTCATCTGTTCTTGCTTCCTGGATCCTATAACTTTGAATCTACTTGTTTTTTTTGTTTGAATCTTTCTAATATATCTATTCTCTTCTTTATCTTTCTGATTATGCAAGTTTTATTGATTTATGGGTTTATGATTTTGGTGTTCTTCATGAGTTCTGAGTAGTCATTAGGGTTCTTATAGGTGTGGAATCTTGGTCTCCTGGGTGGTTTAAGTGTAGATTGCTTAATTTCCCTTCTGGATTAGTGTTCTTAATGCTAATTACTCTCTGATCAATTGGAATTAGAACTTAGGTATTTCCACACCCAGAAGGTGTTTGATGAAATGCCTGACAGAACTAATTCCAGAGATTTACATTCTTAGCCTAAGAGATTAGTTGTCTAGGGTGTTTATTGACTTTAAATAAGCTGAATTTTAATGCTTGCTAAGCTAGATTTCGCTAAAGCGATTTAGGTCTGGAACTGGATTAGCATGAGGTTACTTATCATGGGAATGGACTTAACTGCTTTTGAGTTTATTGTCTAGGGATTAGCTCTGCTTGAGTTTTGTTAAACTACCTAGGTAGATTAAGAGGATACACCAAGTCAATTACCCCATCCTTAGGAGCTTCTCTTGCTTGATTGATTTCTGTTGCTCTGCTATTGCTCTGTTTTTGTTTTGTTTTGCTAGGAGTCTCTGTTTTGCTAATTTGCTAGTTGCCTATAGTCTCTTTTCTCTTGCTAGGAGTCTCTGTTTTTAGTTTCTGTTTAGGTTGATAGATTCACATCTTATTGTTTGCTTGACTTGACTTAAACTGTTTGATTGCATCTTTTCTGGTTAATATCGCACCCATTTGGATTGATACCTTTCTGTGCTACAATGACATGATAGTACGTTAGGAATTGACATATATCATTTTGACGTATATCAATTTGGCGCCGTTACCATTTGGGTGTTGTTTGTTATATTTAGGATTTCAGATCGTTTCAGATCAAGTTCTTTTCAGTTTACTCTGTTACTCACTTAGTCTTTCTTTATTTGTCTTTGCATTTTAGGTACATTCTTGACTCGACCTGCCTAGCTCGACCTCCCTAGCTCGAGTCAGCCCATCGAGTCATCCTCCACCTGCATGCAAACGAGATCAAAAGGAAGCCAGAACCTCATTCGTTATCTCGATAATATTAACAAGCTACCACAACAGTTGAGAGAGCAGAGAGAACATCTCAGAGTAGATCACCAGGATCCACTGGAAATGGCTGATGATAATCCACCACCACAGCCTGAACATGTGCCTCATTCGCGGAGGCAGCGTCTGATTGGTGCGGGAGATGCTCCTAACACTCACACTAATAGGCAAGGAATTGTACCTCCTACAGTACAGAACAACAACTTTGAGATCAAGAGTGCTTGATAGCGATGGTGCAAAGCAACAAATTCCATGGGCTACCTATGGAAGACCCTCTTGATCATTTAGATGAGTTTGATAGGCTCTGCAGCCTTACCAAGATCAATGGAGTCAGTGAAGATGGTTTCAAGCTGAGACTCTTTCCATTCTCTCTTGGTGACAAAGCCCATCTCTGAGAGAAGAATCTACCCCATGGTTCTATCACTTCATGGGATGACTGCAAGAAAGCTTTCCTTGCCAAGTTCTTCTCCAATGCTAGAATAGCGCGCCTCCGGAATGAGATATCCGGATTTTTTCAAAAAGATGGGGAGACATTCTGCGAATGCTGGGAACGATTCAAAGGCTACACCATTCAATGTCCTCACCATGGTTTCAGCAATGAGTCCCTCCTTAGAACCCTTTACAGAGGAGTTCAACCAAAGGTCAGAATGCTTCTTGATACAGCTAGCAATGGCAACTTCCTCAACAAGGATGTTGATGAGACTGGGAACTTGTGGAGAACCTTGCTCAATCTGATGGTAACTACACTGCGGAATATGACAGAAGTGTGAGAAGCAGTGTTGATTCCGAAGAAAGGCATAGGAAGGAAATCAAGGCTTTGAATGCCAAATTGGATCAATTTCTCCACCAGCAGAAGCACGTTCACTTTGCTAGTGAGGATACTATCTTTCAGATTCAAGAGGAGGAGGGTACTGGTATGGAAGAGGTTAGCTATATTCAGAATCAGGGAGGCTACAACAACGGCTTCATCAACTACAAGACCAACCCCAATCTCTCATATAGGAGCACCAACGTTGCTAACCCTCTGGATCAAGTCTACCTGCCTCAGCAACAGCCGAATCAGTCCAAGCCTTTTATTGCTTACAATCAACATCAGAGTTTTATACCTAAGCAGCACTACCAGAGCAGCTATCCACCTGGTTTTACACCTCACCAAGCTCTACCTCCTATAGCTCCGGATCTACAAATAACGAACATGCTGCAACAACTTCTTCAGGGATAGGCAGCTGGTGCAATGGAAGTAGCTAAGAAATTTGGTGAACTCAACACCCAGCTGGATTATAACTACAATGCTCTCAACATCAAGATTGAGACATTGAACTCCAGGATTAAGTACTTGGAGGGCAAAACTGCATCTACTTCCTCCACAGCACCTATTGGACAACTTCGTGGCAAAGCAATCCCGACCCCAAAGGAGTATTGCAATGCCATATTTTCAATGGAATCAAGTCCCATTGCTGATCATGAAGCTGCAGTTAGAGAAATTGAGTTTTTGCTTTATGGTTCAGATGCTAACACCAATGCAATCACCTTAAGGAGTGGAAAGGAGTTACCTGAGTGGGAAGGATCAGTTAAAGTCACTGAGGACAGTGAGGTTGAAGATAGGGAGGATTTGAGCTGCAAAGATAACCAAAAAACTCGTCTGGAGGCTGGCGCTAGCAACCAGCTCGACCACCCTGGTCGAGCTAGTCCTCTACCTGCTGCAAAACCTGCTGTTCCAGAAGAAAAGAAAGCACCCTTTGTTCCCCCTCCTTACAAACCTAAACTGCCTTTCCCAAAACGATTCAAAAAGGACTTAATGGAGAAGTATAGAGCGATTTTTGACAAGCACATGAGGGAAGCAGAGATTAGGATACCTCTCATTGATACCTTCTTAATATTTCCTACATATCAGAAATTCTTGAAAGATGCAGTGAATGAGAAAGCCAAGGAGATTTAGAGTATGGTGGTCTTGACAGAAGAATGCAGTAAAGTCGGAGATGGGGAGGATTTGAATTGCAAAGAAGACCAAGAAACTCAACTGGAGACTGACTCTACCAAGCAGGTTGAGTCAGTAGGTCGAGCTAGCACACTACCTGCTGAAAAATCAGTTTCTTCTAAGGAAAGAAAATCACCCTTTGCCCTACTTCCATACAAGCCCAAACTCCCATTCCCAGGAAGATTCAAGAAAGATAAGGACGTAACCATGGTTGAATACAAGGGTAGTGTTGATTGCATTGATTCACCAAGCACGACAAGGATTGAGCCTCAATCTCTCCCCAAGCTTGGGAATCCTAGTATGTTCTTCATAACCTGCTTTCTTGGTGATTTAAAAATTGAGGATGCTCTATGCCACTCCGGTTCAAGTGTGAATGTCATGTCCCATGAGATGTTAAATAGTCTAGAGATAAGAAGCATCACTCATCACCCATCACCCATCACTTTTGGAGACGCTCATTCACGAAAGCCACTTGGTCTTCTTGAAGATTACGCACTTAAAGTTGGGGATTGTATAGTCCCAATAGACTTCGTTGTTATGGAAATGAAGAAGGCCAACAAGCTCCCACTCCTCCTTGGAAGCCCCTTCCTCAACACTATTGGTGCAAACATGGACTTCAGGAACCAAAGGGTAGTTCTTATGAATGTGAATGACAAGGTCTCCTACCCAATAACAGCTTCTTCCAACAAGCTATGTGGCACAATCACTATCAAAGATGATGGCTACCGTGATGAGGAAGCAATGTACACTAGTACAATTGAGAAGGTCAATGAAGCTCCACCCCTAAAGGTTTATAAAGAGAAAGGGAAGTCTCTGGAAAGAAAGGATGGAGCTGAGAGCATAATGAATGAGCAAGGGGTCAAGCCATTCATACATGGTCAGATCATTACAGAAGAGACCTCAGTTCCCCTCCATGAACCACCATAGACCTAAGAAAAAGGAAGTCAAGCTTAGAGACTTTAAACAAGCTCACTTGGGAGGAAGTCCCATGTCTATCTTTGTATATATTGTTTTAATTTTCTTTTTTTTTAAACCATCGTTTAAGTGTGCTAAATTCTTGTTTTTGGCTAGCTGGTATGATTGCAGGAGAGAATGAGCATTAAATCATGAAGAAAAGAAGGAGAAGAAACAAAGTGTGTCTGACTGGACCAACCAGCTCGACCGACCTGGTAGAGTCAGTGGTCGAGCCAAGCTCCCACGCTGCATACACCAGAGAAAGCATGGAGAATTCAATCCCCTCCTTCTTCTCCAACCCTTGAGGTACCTGTTCTATCCATTCTTGTATATATCATTTGCATTTCTTTCTTGCTTTTTGTTGTTTTTTAAACCTTCTTTCTAAATTTTTATTACACAAGGGACTGTGTAATTTAAGTTTGGGGGGAAGGGTTAAGATGTGTTTATTTTGTTTTCTGTGTTCTTATTTTTACTTTGTGCATATTTGAGTCTGCATGCATCTATGGCATAGAAAAACCAAAAAAATTTTGAAAAATTTGGAAAATATAAAAGAAAAACAGAGTGTTCATGTAGTTGTATTTACATTTTAGTATTAAGTCTAGATTGTTTTCATATAGGGTTGTTGCATATGCATAGGAGATTATGATGATTATAACCTTGCAAGCTTGCTAATTTAATATGATAATTTCAATGCCCTCGTTTCTAGTTGTCTAATGCATTGTTAATGAGATTGAAGTAAGATTGCACCATACTTTGAATGCACAACCAGATTATGTCTCAATTGTAGCATGCTGTGATTTGATACCATTTTCTATCTATTTGAACCTGAACTTGACTTATAATTATCATGTCTGTGCACTGCATTTGAACTCATGGATACCATATACATACTTGGATTTTCTTTCACCTGTTTACCACTCTTGCTAATCCAAGTAGCTGTTCTTATTTTTAGAACAGTTTTACCATACCCTTAACCTAGCCTTCTTTCAAGCCTTGTTATACTTTATTGAGTGTGTGAGACCTGTTTTTGAATGAGCTTGGTAGAAAGTGTTAGGTTTGAGCCGAGAAGGATAGAATCTCATGTAGTTTTGGTTTGCAATTTTCGAATCAGATAGGACTAGGTGGGATCTTGACCATTGGGTATAGGGTTTGGCTCTGTGAAAAGAGAGAAAGAAAACTTGGAGAAAGATGAAAGAAAAAGGTTAAGAGTTCTTAGGAGGGGAATGATCTGAAAATGTATTAATCTAATAAAGGATATGGAGATGTGCTAAGAAAGAGAAAAGAAAGGTAAAAAGCTTAAAGTCTGAAAAACATAGAAAAATGCCTAAGCTGGTCATGAAAAACCATAAGAAAAACCCCAATCCGCTAGAAGTATTTGTATAACCTCTCCTAGAACAAGAAAAAAAAGAAAAAAAATGAATCTGATCCAAGGAAAATTCAAAGGAAAAGCCTAAGGGTGAAGGGTAGAATTAGGATGACTTTCTGGGTTTTAGACTTAAGGGTTAAGAACACTTGTGTATGGCTAGGTAGATGAGAGTCTATTCTTGTATGCATAGGTTGGTTCTTACCTTTAGCATTCTACTAAAGCTCATTCCTTTTTCTTGAGAGATCCTTGTTTTGAAATGACCAAAACCATGTGGAAGGGACCATCTTTGTCTCTTGACCTTACCCTTAGCCAAATGAGTTCATTGAATGTGCATAGCTTGATTCATGGTTTCTGTTTAATTGAATGTTAAAGGGAATGATAGATTTGAAATTGTGCTGTGAAGAGTATGGCTAAAGTTTTTAAGTAGAGCTCATAAACTTTGCATTCTAGAATTAGTAACTTGGATATTGAGATCATCTATTATATCGGCATGCTTTGGTTCTAAATCCCCATTTTCAAACCTCTTCTCCATTCTTCTTCTTATGTTTGCTTGGTGAAGTCTATCCTAGGCATAAATAAAATACTTAGAGGCTCCTATATGGCTTCCAGGTCGTAGCTCCTCTGTGCACTAGTTTGCCCTCGAGTGCTTTACCAACTAAGCACCGGTGAGAAGATTGGAATTGAACCCACTTGATCTTTGGTTGGTCATGGGGTATAGGAGCACTAACACAAGTTTCTTTTAGTGGTTGACATGCTCTTGGATGCCACACATAATTTTGAAGAGCGCCCAAACTGAAAATCTCTCGATAAGGCCCATTCAGCAGCTCTCGGCTTGAAAAATTAATAACTCCGGACTCCAACCTTCTCTCGACCTGAATCAAGATTTCCAAGAATCCTTGTTAAGTTAGAATTCTAGAGATATTCACCTCTTTCAGGTCTGGTTGGAATCCTTCATTAAAGGCGCACACGTCCAAACCGGTTAAGTCGTAGTTCACCCTTCTTGTAAAATTCATAACTTCTTCATGTGAACCGACTTTGGGCTGAAAGTTTTTCCAGAGGCTGTTCAAGTGAGGTAAAGGTGTAATCCAAGTGGTTATGGAGCTTGAAAGATGGACCTTGGGTTCCATACGCCTCAACCACAACCCACTTTCTTCCTCGGTTAAGTCTTGGTTGCACTCATGTTGATGGGTTGAATTGGTGTGTGGTAGCACCTCCAATGGCTCTTCCTTGAGAAAGGAAACATCTTGGACTCCCTCATTAATTCCAGTACCAAGATCATTCAGCCTCAATTTCATGGCCCTTTTGACTTCGTGTCGGACCGAAAGCTTATTTGACACCAAATCTTTCTCTTCACCCGTGTAGACCTCTTCACTATCTCCTTCACTTGAGTCTTCTTTTTGATACATAAGATACTCTACTAATCCGAGACTCTCCTCAGCCTCCTTTGAACTCATCAAAGGTATCTTCATGGTCTTTGAAGGTTTAGGACTTGGAAGAAATATTTTGGTTTGTATTACTCGAGCGCTAATGTCTTGGATTAGTGAACTGATTTGGGTCAAGGTCTGAACCATGGCAAGCTTTTCATCAGCTTGTTTTCCTTGTAACACAGTGAAGGGTTTGACATTTGGTGAAGGTGCTTAAGTTGAAACTTGTTGCGATCTCTTTTCCATTTGTGGATTCGCCGAGTGGTTAACAAGCACTCTCTTAGATAGGTGGGCGTGACTATGCTCAGTTTTGGGGCTTGTCTTGGTCTCTTGGTACTTCATTGCAAACTCCCTTTACATCCTTGCCTTTAACTCTCCCCAATCATATATCGGTTTGTTGTGCAAAGCCTTTTCTCCCTTCCACCACTTATAAGCATCTCCTACTAGGTTCGCAATGACATAAGATAGCTTATGCTCCTTTGCAATGTTGTTTGCTCGCAGCAACTATCTCATATTGGTCTCCCATCTTAGATATACTTTGGAGTCTTTGCTAGAACCGGAGAAGATGAGTGACTCGGGTATCACATGAGGTGTAACGGAGTTCGTTGTTGTGGTTGACCGGATGGGGACTCGTTCTCTACTTGAAGCTCGTCTTGATGCGTGATGATATCCCTCATAGTAACTCGGTTGTCTCCAAGATATAGTAGACCGAGGCAAATTGGTTTTTAACACACAACTCATAGAAGGATAGTGGATATGGGGTCTAACGTGGTTCTCCTCATTCTTCCCTTTCTCTATCACTAATTTCAAATTCAGCTTCTCCATCATCTTTCCACCAATTTTGATCTGAACCTTCACCCCAATCAGTTTTAAAGATGTAGAAATCACTCATGTCTTCATACACTTCAGACATGGCTCATAAGATCTTGTTGATCTCAAGTGCTTGTCATTAGGGTACCTCATTCTACAAACACAAGAGAAAGACTTTTAGTGGTTCAGATTTTTAACTTGATTTTGTTCAAGAGGGAATAAGCACGATTATTAAAAAAAATCAAGTGATGCACGTTTAATAAGCAGTATTCAACGCTCATTAATTAAAAGTCACGGTGCACACAATAGCAAGAAAACAAACCAAACCAGAAAATTTTCAGATTTATTCAATTTATTTTCACAAAACCGGTTCAGCTTAATATCTAATAACACACGTTCCTAAATGATGCTCAACGTTCAGGTTTTCCAAATTGAAACAATTAGATGAGCTGGAAATAAAGCAGCAAGGACCACAAAAATTAAAACACATGCGTTGGCACAAAATATGACTTGGGACCACTTTACTTTAAAACTACTAATTTTAGCAAAAATCCACACGTTTTAAATTACTAAGCCAACGTTCAAAATTCAAATGAGAATTTGCAAATGAGCTGGTGACAAAAGTAAACGCACACAAGAACCACACAATCATGAGCTGGCCAAAAAGTAACAAGGGGACTACTGTCTATTCTTAACTTTACTAAAATTAGCAAAAGCTTATCTTCTTCTTCCCCTACCTAGCAATGGAGGCACAAATAACAGCAAGTTAACAATAGGTACTCAACAAGCAAGACATGGTTTTTTTAACAGCCCTAACATACTTTCTACCCCGAGAACTCGGATCTATCAACCTAAAGCACAAGAACACAAAACAGAACACCAACTAGTTAACTAGATATGAACGAATGCAAAATATAATTTTTATGGGTTTTCTTTGATGCAAATGCAAGAACAACGATAGATCTACAGTACACAAGACTTTAAATAACCTAAGCATGCAAGAAAACTCACACACAATAGATCTAAAACACCAAACAAACACAAAACACCAAATCGGACCCAAAATGAAAACGTTTTCTAGTTTCTTCCTTTAGACCCAACAAGAGCAAACAAGAGAGGAAAGATGATAGAAAGATACAACCTTTAGGAACTTTTAGCTCTGATACCATATAATACACGCCTAGAATCACCAAATAGAACTCGGCCCACAACTCAAACAACCAAAAGAAAAAACGATTGGAAAGGAGACGATATGGGGCGAAAATGGTGGATGATGGTGTGATGATGGTAGTGAAGCAACCGGTGGATAGTGGAGGCACCACAAAGGGGATGAATCTCCCTTTGATACAGCCACTCCCGAAGGTAGAGGACCAACCTCAATACCTAATAGAAACCCTAGTCTCACGACTAGCAACAAAGTTGTAAACTTTTGATTTGAAGATTGCTTAGTTATTAATGAGATAGTAGATTGCCTTATACAGGCTTACAATTAGGGCAAATACATGATGGATGGGCCTAAGCCAATTTAGGACAAGGCTTGATACCTAGGCCCTTCCATACATTAATTAAACCCCTCAAATAAACTCAAAAAGAAAAGATATGTCTTAAGCAATAAAGAATAAAGAAAACATAAGTAGAAATCTTCTTTGTAGATAGAATCATATCTCTTATGTATTTAGACTCATCATAGATGTTTGCAAGTCAAACACACAAGGGAGAAGAGATATGATGCTTTAGATTTTTTGGACCTCGCTAAAATTCTTTCCTATAAAAACTCAAAAGCGAAAAAACTAGAGATATGAAAAGAGTGTCTTACTTCACCTAAAGTCTTAGAGGGTGTTCTCACTAATTATGAGTGAGGACACATAATGCTTTGCTCCCAAAATTTGGTGTCCATGAGCTCTCGGTCTAAGTGGTGCTCGTCAGGTCCAGACCGGTCCGCATGGTAATCATGTCTCGATCTTAGGGCTCGAGGCTTGGCACAATTATGCTGGATGGCTCTCTTGGATCTCCCTTAGTGCTCCATTCCTTCCTCTCAGCATCCTCTAGTAGTACCAGCATCTCCAATCCAAGGTTTGACCCGTCCCGGTCTGATGCGATGATAGGGTCCGGTGTGAGGATTACATCACCCAAACTCTCCAAACTCAAGACACCTCACAACTTGCCTTATTTATGGCTGATTCTCTCTTAAAGTCTCTAACGGCTCTAATCCTTAAAATTTACGATTCTTTTCTAAAGCACCTCTTATTTTTTTTTTTTTTTTTTTTTTTAATAAATGTAAATTTTATTCAAAGAAACAACTGTTTTACAAGAAGTTTGCAGAATTTGAAAGCTTTTTACAGAGCAGATAGGTGGAGTTGATCTAAAAGCTATACGTTACAGAGATGATGTTTATCTTGTCCGAACCATTTTTGAAGCCCGTCTTTGTATCGCCGGTCTCCCATCCCCTGTATTGAGCTTAGACGGTTATGCACATTCTTGTCGATGAGTTTTATCAGAAGCGTTGATGTGGTAGGAGCTTGCCCATATCTTCTAGAGTTTCTTTTCCGCCATATATGGTAGATTGATGATTGAAACACATATCTTGTCGAAAAGTTGTCGTCCGGTCTGTTCCGCTTTGACTTATAAGTTGAATGAGTTAGTCCCAATGGTTTGTGTAATCATTCCATAAGAGTTTAGAAGTCGTTGCTTTCCATACGTCTTGAGAATAACTACACATGAAGAAGAGGTGGTCTTGAGTCTCCAAGGTGTTGTTGCAGAAAATGCAGGTCGTACGCTGTCTTGTATTCCATGATGCAATTTTGTTCCCCGTTGCTAGCCTATCTCGGACAGCTAACCAGGACGATGATGCCGAACGGCGTTGTGAACCGATGCATCTAACGCGATACCAAGGTCGATCACTCCTCTACGTCCCAAAAGATCAAATAATCTACCATGCTTTAACCAACTACCATACCAGAAGGAAGTAGCTTTACCACTATATATTTGAACTTTGTGGAACGATTTAGCAACTGCTCGAAGCTTGAGTAGTTTTGTCCACATCCAAGAGCCCTTAGTTGTAGATTCTTTGATCTCCCAAAAAGATCCTTTGATAAGATAAGTCCTAGCCCAAGAAACCCATAAGGAAGACTGTGAAGAAATAATTCTCCATATCAATTTCAAACAGCTCACTTTGTTAGTATCAACCAACGATTTCAGTCCCAATCCTCCCTCATCCTTCGGTTTACAAACCTCTGACCATGCTTTATTTGCTTTCCTCGGGTTAAGATCTGGCCCTGACTAGAGGAAAGTAGAGCATAATTATAATAAACAAAATGTTTTTCTTACAAAAGTGTTGTCTTTGTGTTTTCATTTCAAGTCTATTGTGGATTCACTTTTCTTGTGTGATTTGCGGATTGAATAGTTTGTGTGTGATTGTGGATTCAGTCACAAAACCCCTTCACTCCATTCAACCGGTTTCACAAGAGGTGCTTCGTGCTACTTGTCTAACCATCAATATCGTTCGGCCGCGAGTTGTCTAAGGAGAAAGAGTTTCGAGCTAGCTTCTTACAAACTTCCAATCCGGACCAAAGACTCACCCCCGAGTCTCATATCATCTGGTATCAGAGCCGAAGTTCTTGAACTTTCGGTTTCTTCTACCCCTATCCCTATTTTGTTATTTGTTTCTGCTTTGCTAAGTTATTTTGTTTTTTGTTTTGTTGCATCTTTCTTTTCAATATATAAAAAACCAAATAAAAATCTTGTTAGTCTCTCTTTTATTAGTTGCATCTAGTTATTAAACGTTAAAAAAAAAAAAATATTACCCCAGATTTCGTATTAGATCCATCGGCCATACACCTTGCATCCGAGATTATCTTGTTGCACTGTGTCTTTGTTCTTTGGTTTTTGTGTCGCTGTCTTTTGGTTTTGGTTTTCCTTGTTTCAGGATTGTCACCACCATTGTAGGACCTTGAGGTAGAAGAATAAGCAAAAGGAGAAGCTTCCTTTACGGCCTCAAAGCTAAAAAAGAGAAGATTTCTTTTTTACCCTCTTAACTTGCCTTTTGCGTTTGTTTCCTTATTTTGCATATTCTCGATTTTATAGTATCATATTTTTGCATAATCTTATTTACATATCTATGTTTCCCCATATTTCAAATTAGTTTTAATTAATTGACAAAAAAAAAAAAAAAAACCAGCACATCCACGTTTTCTTTTGTACCATTCACCTTATATTATATCATTTGGCATCATTTGCATAATTTCATATTTTGTCCGAACATTATATCATCTAGCCTACATACACATTTACCGTATCACATATTCACATTTTTATCTCACATATTTGGTTCAACATACATTATCATTTGAGCATTAGATTTGCATCATAAACTTTTTTTTTCTTTTTTTTAGAAAAAAAAACAAGAAAAAAATTCGTTACATCATTTTTAATTTGTCAATTATTCATTCTTTTCCTCTTTACTTGATACACTTTGATTGATTCTTTTTTTGTTTTTCTTCCTTCTTTTGCGAGGACCTTTAAGACAACTACAAGGAGCAAAAACTATGGAGCAAGATTCAGAGGAAGATGAATCATACGAGCCTTCACATGTAGACAATTGGAGCCACGAAGAATTTGAACAAGAGCTCTATTCCCATGACCGATGTTATGGAGAGCAGCAATGGTACAACGAAGATTATCCCAATTCTAACTATGGAGAAGAACCAAATGATGTTAAGGTCTCGAACCAGAGCAACCAGATTGTTACCACTCAAGTCAGCAACATACCGAGCCATATATTTACACTTCTCAAGCCAATTGTGTTCAAGCGAGTTCCTATTTTTGTGAAGAGGATGAAAGTACATATTATCAATACAACCCTCCTAGATGTGAAGAGAAGTCCCACAACTATGGAGTTGTTTCGTACTGAGTGCAAACTAAATCCACACCAGCCGCCCCAAAGAAGCAAACTAACAAGAGATGTGATTACACATCTAATCTTTTAATATTTACAGGTTCTAGCAAGGACCCTGAGGTGTATTTGAGGTGTGGGAGACCAATATGAAACAGTGGTTGCATTCAAATAATATACCAAAAGAAGAGAAGTTGTATTATGCCCTTAGTAAGCTTGAAGGAGATGCATACAAATGGTGGTTAAGAGAGAATGTTGCGGCTTACTGCACCACCAAACATGTCCTTGGTTGGGGACCTCTCAAATCCAGAATGTATAGAGAGTTTACAAAGAAGTATCAGCTCCGCAATCACACCACCAAGCACGTGTACCAAGCAACATCAAGGAATGTGATGTCTACACCAAACTTGCAACATGTTCGTAAGCAAAAGTTTTCCTATTGCCCTGAGCCCAAGAACGTGATTTCAAACACTTTGACGAAGCAAACAGCGGCTAAGCAGTCAGCTCGAGTAAAGGAGGTTGAACAAAAGTCGATCTCCACAACCATACTTGAACCACAAGGCACACCTCTTCAATGTAAGACTTCTAAAACCTTAAGTGAACTTACATGTTATAGATGTCATAAGAGAGGATACATTGCTGCAACATGTCCAGCTAGAAAATAGAAAGGTCTATCCATTTATAATCAAAGGCTGAAAATAATCAAACGGTTAAGCTGACTTTTGAAATTTCCAATTCTAGTGTCATGCACTTATCTTTGCCAAAGGTTATTGATGCAGGAAACAACGTGGAAGTAGATCAAAAATAAGCAACATGTTAACCTAATCCTAGCTGCCGAGAAGAGCCTTTACAACCGTCACACCTAGTTTCATATCAAGAAATTGTTTCAGCCCCTACAAATAAAAAAGTACAAGCTAAACTGCCCAAATCTGATTCTAATGATCTCATGAATGACTTAATGCACTTATTATGCTAAAATGGTTGAAGATAATTCAGTAGCTAAGGAGAAAACAAATCTAAACTTAGAACTTGATCCAAAGAAGAAAAAAGAAATTATTTCGCCTCCTAATGATATGATCAAAACTAAAACGTACCCTTTTATTTTTGGTGATTCAATGACTGTTTTAACACACTTATCTAGTGTCCAAAAGGTTAAAACGTTCAGGTACTAAGGAGATAAAATCGGACCAAGAAGAAGATTTAAAAGTGAAAACGGTGTTTTCAGACCATATTCGATACCATGAAGCAACAATACCAATGCTGAAAGGATCTAATGAGGATGAGACTGTTAATGACAATATTCAAATTAAAGAAAATCCACCAGACCACACAACGAGTCAACATGCCTTGTTAATCACATAAAACAATTTCACTGATACACTTCAACAAGTAAGTATCCCATTGACTCGATTTGCTTCCAACAATTTGAGTGCGGTGATTATAAACCTGTTAAGTCTGAAGGGGTTGAGAGGAACGTATGGCCTCTAAATAAAACTAGGAAACCAATCTCTTGTCTAAAAACAGATCAAGTAGTTAATACACTTTTTGCAATAATTCGTGCAAAAGAAATAGTTTGAACCAAAACATGTTTACCTCTTTATATCTATCCCATGACTGCCATAACACACTTGTTTCCTGTCAAAAGTGTCGATTTATTTCCAGGTATAATGGAAGCTCGTCATGGTGTTCTATGGGAAAAGAAGATGCTTTCGGACCAGAGCCAAAACCATGAGAAACACGCACTCGTGTTTATAAACAAGCTGCCAAAGAGTATATTAATGTCAATGACACCATTTAGATTAAGGAGAAGCCATCCAATGAACACAAACTTGATCAAACCCGAGGTAAGATTCTACACCCTCTTACATTACAATGTACTAACTTGATTTATCTATGTGCAGGTAATCAAGTTTTGAGGGCAAAACCTTTTGAAGAGGGAGGTTATGATGCAGTCATTGAATCTAGTACCAACCATGGGAGAGATCATGTGGAGCAAAGACAAGCCGAGGAGCCCGAGGAGAGCAAACAAACACTCAAAAGACCAAACCAATATCAAGTAAAGAAGGAACTCAAACCAAGAAACAATATTGGAATTCCTCAGGTCATGATGAGATGGATAAAAACATCTTCAAGGACTGTACTCTTTTTCCTTCACTGTGGTTTTATCCCAATAGGTTTTCTCGATAAAGTTTTAACGAGGCAGCAACTTGTTGATGGACCAGAGCCCAAGGCCAACTGTTCCAGCTCAACAACCACTTCGATTACATTCTCATCTCAGCTAGAGTATACCTCGAAGTGGAATTAACCAATTATCAGATCATATGAAGGAGATATTGATTTTACAAGTCAGTTGAATTCTAACATAGCAGATTTGGACCAATGTGCATTCAAAGGATGATTCTGGCTAGACCACGAAGAACCGAGAGATGAGGAACCTTCTCTAGAATCTTCAATCAAAATGGAAGCTCTGATAATTGGAATCAGGTCAAGAACTGCTCAGAATCAGAAGATATGATTTTTACAAATGAGGTGAATCTGAACTCACCCGATTTGGACCTACGTCCACTGTTTGGAACGTTACGGTCGAACCAGAAGGAATTAGGCTACAAACCGACCTGGTATGGAATCTTGATCCATCATTAAAGCTCCACGGATTGCAATCATACCAAACCGAGATCAAATGTGGAAGTTATTCAAATTCTAAACCGTAGGATCCTTTCACACTACGACTTTCCTAAACTGGATGCGTTCACACTATGCATAATCAATGAATTCAAACAACAGCTCTTTCCTTTTCAGTATAAGCTCGAGTTTGAGACTCTTCAGACCATCCAGAAGCTTTCAAGACACAACCAATTCTCACCCAAGCTCTCAAGACTCAAGACACCTCACAACTTGCCTTATTTGTGGTTGATTCTTTCTTAAAGTCTCTAACGGCTCTAATCTTTAAAGTTTACGATTTTTTTCTTCTTTTAGCTTATTAGGACCGTTTTATATGAGCCTATAAAAGCTCAGTTTCATTCTCATTGTAAACCACCTCTTATCTTGATTATAATAAACAAAAAATTTTTCTTACAAAGTGTTGTCTTTGTGTTTTCATTTCAAGTCTAGTGTGGATTCATTTTGCATGTGTGATTTGTGGATTGAATAGCTTGTGGATTCAAGTTGTTTATTTCGTGTGTGATTGTGGATTCAGTCACAAAACCCCTTCACTCCATTCAACCGGTTTCACAAGAGGAGCTTCGAGCTACTTGTCTAACCATCCATACCGTTCGACCGCAAGTTGTCTAAGGAGAAGGAGCTTCGAGTTAGCTTCTTACCAACTTCCAATCCGGACCAAAGACTCACCCCGAGTCTCATATCAGTCTTGTTGTATGAAGAACTCGATCTATGGGTTAACTTCCAATACTCTCAGAGAATTGGCGACTGTTCCGCATCATTATTATCATCATTAGACATGGTAGAACTTTAACAATTGTTATTTGTTAATTTCTGATGTATCTCAAATATGTCATTTTTATTACATCTATATATGATATCTTCCGGCCAATTTCCCACAAATTTAAGTAACAACATGTATGAAGAACTCGATCTATGGGTTAACTTCCAATACTCTCAGAGAATTGGCGACTGTTCTGCATCATTATTATCATAATTAGACATGGTAGAACTTTAACAATTATTATTTGTTAATTTCTGATGTATCTCAAATGTGTCATTTTTATTACATCTATATATGTTATCTTCCGGCCAATTTCCCACAAATTTAAGTAACAACATGTATGAAGAACTCGATCTATGGGTTAACTTCCAATACTCTCAGAGAATTGGCGACTGTTCCGCATCATTATTATCATCATTAGACATGGAAGAACTTTAACAATTGTTATTTGTTAATTTCTAATGTATCTCAAATGTGTCATTTTTATTACATATATATATATATATATATGATATCTTCCGGCCAATTTCCCACAAATTTAAGTAACAACATTTATAGTCACAATAGTTAGGTACACCAACCATTTATGAATTTACAGTGTGTCTCTACCAACTTATATAATTGATTATGTCGCAATTAGGGTTGTAAAGAGTGTGACTTCAGTGCGACGACTTCTAATTTACAACTATTTGCAACCATATGAGTAATTTGAAACTATTTTACCACGTCAAATGAAAAATATATAATTCACATCTACAGATCGTACTCTGATAATGATGGGCAAAGATTGTTTAAATTTAAAGATTTATCTTTTTGAAGATTTAAAAAAAATCAAGATTTAGATAACTATTATATTTTATTCATTATTACAATAACATAAAAACATAACAAAACATATATTTAATTATCAAATAAAACTAAACATATCCATCATATACTAACTAAGGTGATTATTTATTCATTACAACATATAGATAAACTCAATTAAAATTTTTTATTTTAGTTTAATAGTGGGTATCACTAATACAATTAGTGATACATCTCAAATTTTCCAATGTGATACTGGCAACATCCGTACTCTTCACCCGTGCATTCATATGTATCTTCATAGTCTAGCTCTCTCAGCAAGTGGAGGGTTGGATGGATTAGTCGGTACATTTAAATTTAGTCGATTGGCGATTTCATTAACGTCCAGTTTCACTAGCGGCTCTTCTGGTTGTTGCGCAAATCCATCACCTTACGCATATCCATCCCATTGAGCCCACTCCGCTTCAGGAACTGGTGATTGAGTGGCTGTGACTGAAAAGTTATCTGAGCACCATATGACTGTGATATTTGGGAAACATATCTTCATGACGGTGGGTGATAGGCTGATGGAATGATTCATTTTGATTCTCTAGTTCCCATGAAAACTAAATCCGTTCACGTTCTCACTTCACGAGAAGTCCCGGTAATTGAGAGTCGGTGACATCACCACAACTAAGTGATGGTAAAGACTCCAAATCTTCGCTTAAAGAAAAGTCTCAAATAATTTTTTGTATATTAATTATATTATAAATATAAATGTTATAATCTTTCTCGTATATATAAATATTAATTGCGACTAAAAAACTACTTATTTCAAACAAAAGAAAGACTACATTATATAGTTGCTAAAATTAAGTACAAGTACTTAACTGTTAAACCATGTGCCAAATAATCCAACTATTTTTCAACTATATATCAACATTTTATGACTCCAAATTTTTTCAAAAAAAATTTATATTTCGCCACTAATTTGCCATAAAATTACGACTACTTTGTTGTTGTTGAAAAATAATAATAAATTCATCGTAAAAATTAGCCACCAATTTGTATCGCCAATTTTTTAAATCTGGTTTGAGACTTTTTTGCGATGAATTTTTAGGAAGAGCAATTTCGTCGCATAATAGTTGAAAATTAGTCTATGTTTTTTGCGACTACCGTTTTAGTCGCAAAACCGTAGTCGCAAATTGAGCGTTTTTTTTAATGTCACTCAGAGTGGAATTATATTAAATTCTCTTGCAGGTGTAGTGATTCTTATATATCAAACGTGAAGAAATAAATGTGTAAATAGACTGATTGATAAATCACCTTCCTCCCTGAGAGCATTAGCTTTCAGATACATTAGAGAACTTCATATTGTCAAGAAAAGAAAAAAAATCATCCCTCATCTCTCCCATGTGGTAAGAGGATTGTTTATAGCTAGGTGTCTTACATGACCCAATTTTGGAATCAAGTTTATATTATTGGGTCGAGTCGGTCTAGTCACCTGACCTAGGTCCCCGAACATGAAATGCTCTCGGCAGTTGTAGAGTGACCAGACTGCTTTGTGAAATTTGTTCTTTAATTATACAACATCTTTGCCGGGTGATCATGTTCAACATGTTACTGATGCGGACATTCCTCCGTAGTAATGTAATAAATGCCTTGTCGGCTTTTGGTGACCAAATAGTGGCCTGCTTGCAAGAAGGTCATGAGAAGTTACTCTAAGACTGGCTCCAAGAACGTTATCATCTAGCCCTGGGTTTTCGGTGAAAAACCGAACAAACCAAACCGGACAAACCGACTTAATCGGTTAACCGAACCGAGAAAAGATTAGAGAGTAAACCGATCGGCATGCTTTGATCAAATGTTCGGTTATCGGTTCGGTTTGGTTCGGCGAGAGATAACCGATCGGTTAGTTCGGTTATTTAATAACTACAAAACATAACCCAAAAAAAAATTTCCTTTCTATTTCGACGGTCGAGACTCGACACAATTTCAGAAAGACAGAAACCCTAAAAAGTTTTTGTGTTTGATGTCGATTTTAATAAGCTTTTGGAATCGATTTTTGTTTTTAACGTCGATATTTGTTTGTTTCTGCTTCGATTTGTGGTGAAGTTCATATTATCGGTCTCAACCCCCATTCGATTTGTGTTTTTGGTTCGATTTTTCATTTTTCCCTTTTTGCAAACCCTAACAATTCAATCCTCAATTTTGATTTCGGTTTGTGTGGTCATGTTTTTAAATCCCCAGTTCGATTTGTGTGTTCATGTTCTTCAATCCCTAGTACACGATTCATAGGTTGATTTTAGTTTCCAAGTGAGTTCCAAGTGAAAAGATCTTTTAAAACTATGAGTGTGGTGGTAACGTTGGTGACTCTGTAACGTACGTAATTCTCTCTTCTTCAATCTCTTAATTTGTTTAAGAATTTGTGTATTGTTAAGCAATATAATACTCAAGATTGGAATTTTACACTAGGCAGCTTCGATAAAACATAGATTTTGTGAATGTTTAGTTTGAATAGAGAGAGTCTTGAGAAAATTTTGAATTGGGAAGATCAGAAATAGGATTTGAGACTTAAAAATTTTCAATTGCTCTTAATAAAGCTTCATATTTGTCACAAGTTCACAGTTTGAAGTTTGAAGTGATGCTGTGAAGTTTGAAGTCTTCTGTTTTTAAGTTGTGAATCTGGAGAATTCCTGTGAGATCTTCATCGGAGAGAGGCGGCGAGATGATGGAATGTGTGGCAGTAGAAGCTAAACCTAAAGTCACATTTTTTTTGTTATTTTGGTATTTTGTAAATATTTTGGTTCAATTTGGGTTAAATAAACCGAATTAGAATTTTATCCGGTTCAAATCGAAACCAATAGAAATTTGATAAACCGATCCGATTAACCCGAGTATCGAACAATCTGACCTAAATTTTTAATCGGTTTAGATTCGGCGGAATTTATATTTACCGAACAACCCGACCCGAACAACCCGATTAAACCGAAAACCAGAGCTATTATCATCCTCGTGGCCAAGGACTGGTCTTTCCAAGAGGTCGAAAATCCTACTACCTTGCTCTGAAAGTAATCTTAGCTAGGTTTATCCATGAGTTGCGGCCATATTGGAAGACGGAAAATCATATCCAAGAGTAGCATAGTTTATTCGATATAGTTTTGTAAGTATCAAAAAAAATATTTGTTATTTTTTTTCTCACTGTAAATAATACATGGAATTAAAAAAATATATATATTATATTTATTTTGATATAATTTTATTATGACATATTTTGTAATTAAGTATCGAAACAAAGTTTTTTTACCTCTCTAACTTCTTATATAATATATAAAAACTTTGCTAGTATTTCCACTTCTATTTTATTTTAAAATTAATATTTTCAAAAGAATGACCTGTCATCATCATATTTTCAAAAGAATTACCAGTCATCATTTTCTCCTAAAATTATCGCCATACAACACACAGTTTTTTTTTTTTATCTATTAATTTTGGATGTGTTTCATACATTTTTTCAACTCATACCTTTTAAAACGTGGACTTTTCATTTTTGGAAAAAGTTACATCAATATTTTTTAATGGCTTATATAAAATATTTCATAAGGTACATTGCGCCACAAATTTTTTAATTTATGGGAACCAAAAAAAATGAAAATATATATATATATATAGTTTGTAAAATATATAGAATTTTAAAATTTTTTAGAATATTGTGTTTTAGATAATGAACACACTTTTAACATTATTCTCATCATGAAAAATGTTATATTTAACAACAGCTTTGAGAAGCTATTTCAAGAAACAGTGAAAACAATTTTTTTTTGGAAAACATGCTTAGAACAGATTTAAGATTTGATAGCGATGTTGGTAATGGAGTATTTGAGAAATAATTTGATGACAACATCTTTGTAAGCATATGAAAATTGTGAATAGTCTCTTCTCTATGGTTAGGGAATTCCCTATTGAAAACTCGTGATCCCTCATGTCCTAATCTAACTAAATCATTTAATGAAATAAAACTTGATACAAATGCCAGAAACCTCTTTATGGCAAAAAGTAAAATCTAAACTTTCAAGAAAATTCCATCAATCTCAAACCATCAAACAACGAAGATGTTTTCCTTAGTTGAAAATGTCAAAGTTTAAACAAAATCATGAGAATATGAAAAGATTTAACTCTCATCCATTGCATCGTTTGATTGCGTTGAAACCGAGTCCTCAAGTGCCTCAAGGAATGAGACAACTGTGAACTTGTCTGCAAGAGTTAAAATTGCTTTAGAAAAATGAAACAACAAGACCGATGATGCCTTTGGAAAGTCTATTTTAAGAATCTGACTCACATCTACTTGGGTCTATACCAAACTGAGTCAAATCTATTTGTCCTGTGCGAAGTACCTAAAGAGATTAAAGTTGAGTCAGAATATAAAGCCAAGAACGGAAACAACATTGTCACAGATGGGCTTACATAGGTAAACGCATCTACTTGTTGACGAAAAGGAGGGCTCTGCAACAACTCCAGTATATCTTCTGCCCTAAAGTGACCCTGTGATTAGCCTTTGTGTTAGTCTACTACATGACCATTGTAATTAGCCTAAGCGGCTATAGTTAATTGTAGCTGTGTCGACAGCTCCGCAACAATAGTTGAGTCGGTTAGCTAGAGAGTAAACAAGTTAAAAGGAAGTTAGGGTCATTCCCGTGTCAAACAGTATACAATTCATTGACATATATAAAACTTAGGTATAACCCTCTGCAACTAACTATTTCATAATTCACTGACCTTCTGTGCGTGTTACTTACCCTGAATTCACAACTTGACTTGGTTTTTTCTATGACATTTTCAAAAGACAGAACTAACAAGGAGAGAATTGCATGTAATATTCATCTTCATAGAATATAGAAAACACTGAAGCCCAAGATACCTCAGGTAAATGCGAAGACAGTCGTTCTTGTACCGGCAACATCTCAAGCAATGGCATAATCAACTCCGGCTTCAAGATATCCCCTAATGCTAAACCTTCGAACGATTTAAAATGAGTGGACAATGAGGTCAATAATGGACAATGGGAGAAAGAAAGAACAATAACAGCTGAGAACAGATTATTGATCACAGAGAAAAGCTGGACACTGCCATTTCCAATCCGTACAGACTTCATCATAAGTACATAATGTCTTCGTTCCACATCATAAGACAAATAGAAAAAACATTGAAAGTATTTACCTTCGTCTTCATCTCCAGCAATACCTAAACAATACCACCGTACCTAAATGAGTATAAGAGGGAAACCAGGAAAGCCTATTGACAGGAGAACCTAGAGATAGAGAATTGTACCTACAGGGCCACCAGAGAGGTTGTTCAGAATTCTTTGCAGGTCTGCCAGCTTAACTGGTCCAGACGAAGATGTCACGTCACTCACCTCTGTAGACAAATTTGGTACAACCAAGTTTCCAGCTCTATGCAAAATGAATAAATTCAAATAAGCCATAGCATTTCATATACGCTAAAACTATTTGCAGCAATTAATAGCGTATTTTCACATGGCATTCAAACTTAAATCTAGCATATCTGTTGAAAATCTTCACATGATTACAAGAAAAAACTAGTAGGTTCATTCTTTATATGACTCTGAAATTTAAAATTCCAGAATCTCATCAACATAAGAGAAGCTGATAGCTTTTAGCAGAACATCTATAGACCCCTGGGTAGCCATGTCTAGAGAAACTTTAATGTGCAAAGTCCAGTCACAAATAGGATGTAAGTTACCAAAGCATTCCACAGATGCAACATAAGGAAAAACTGCAAGACAATATCGGCTTTCATGACATTGACCACAAAGCAATCCCATATCTGTCTGGGATAAGAGAAGTTTTTAAGTGCTAAAAAACAATACACATTTTAGCTCCTCACTTTGCAAAACTAACAGTCAGACTATCACTTTGACATTAATCAGTACCTAGATGAGGCATTATCTTCTCCCATGTCCACTTCCTCCGTGACAGCAGCTGCAAGTCCTTCATCTTGAAACTCTGGTGCACAGAAAAATTTATTAGATTGATTCAACCTTTTGCTCCTATGGAATTGACTAAGCATTGTCACTATCAAGGGCATATGTAATACACAAAAGAAAAAGTGATGAGAAAATAACATTTACACGCTCATATGTGAATTAATGCAGAATCTTAATGACAGTGTAAATAAAAAAGGTTACAATTTGTGGCGTCTGTCTGGGATAAGAGAAGTTTTTAAGTGCTAAAAAACAATACACATTTTAGCTCCTCACTTTAAACATTTCTTGATACACAAGCCAACAATGACAAGCAAGGAGTTGAACATATTACTGCAAATCTGATCTTTCATATTTATTAAAAACTTCTTCACCATTCAGTCAATAGTGGCATTAAACTGATTGTTAGTCAGACCTGAGATCCATTTACGCACGAAATTTCAAAAGGGCAGGTCCTTCTATGGTACAACTACAACTAACTCTGGATTCGATGAAATAGAAAACCAAACAGAGATATGGATTTGAACCAGTGTTCTACTACCAAGGTGCCACCCATCCGTGGCAATTTTGTCATCTTCATGATGGAAACGATTACATGAACTAATGAAAGGAATTATGGTTGATGCTCTTTGGAAAGGAAAGCTCCTTATAATAGTACCATGACATTATTTCCAAATCCGTATTGACACATAAAATGCCAGAATAATACGAATGAAAGAGCGAAAGAATATGTATTATAAGGATAAGAAAGCTATTTTGGCCATCATGGAAGTTGGAAGGTTATATAGCAAGAAAGACACTGGTACCACGATACAATCCTATCCTAGACTGTTTGTAACAAGGTAGGAATGTTACATGCCTAGTGGTTGATTGAGGTATTGATTGACCGAAGAGCACAGCTCTGCATCACCTTCAGCTCTTGGCTCCTGCAACATAAGTTAGAAAAAGAGTTCTGAGAACAAATAAGATCAAAGATGAAAATGATTAGGTGAACAAACATACACACATATCTTTACGAAAACAAATAAGTGACCTGCATCCAGAAGAATAACTTGCGGTCATCACTGTTGAACTTCAGAATATACACCCTGTCTGATGATTGATTAACCTGATCAAGAAACAAGTATGATGTGGTCACAATCCGAAATTAATAATGCACATGCTAGTAGCCTCAATTCAACATGCATACCTTTTCAAATAGAGCTTCATCTGGGAAAACAATTTGATCCTATAAATGCTATCGTCAAGGAGAAAACTTCGTAATTGGAACATCTGGTAGCAACAATTAATAAATCCCTGAATTTCTTATATTCATGCATGGCAAAAAAAAAAACCTCCTAGATGGATCGAGCTAAGAAATTTGATTGTCTCGGGACACAAATCCACTGGCAAAGGAAAGACTTGATATGATACTAGGAGAAACTTTAATCCATTTCTAAAATTTAAAAAGAGAAGAGCAGAGGATACGTCTTCTACTGTATTCTGGTTTCGATCAAGCCACTGAAAATGAATCAGTCCCTCTTCACCCTAAAAGAGAGAATAAGAGGGAAAAAAAAACCAGGTAAATTTTTACAGAGAACCAGTAATGTACGTATTTTGACACCAAAAATTAGATTCTGAGATGCTTTAATTTTAATAATAGTGCCATAGCAAAAGCTGATACACCCCAACGTTCAATGGAACAAAATTCAACACGAATAATTCATACGTGATTACTACATGGAAAATAAAAGTGTCGACATTACTCTAGCTATGCGGACAAGTCCTTTTCGTGCATCAGGGACAACTCTTGTTCCCTGCAAAGACATCTTACCAGCACGAAACTCAAGCATGACCTCCTGCCAAAATTAGTCCGAATGTAAGTTAAAGAACCTTAGTATAAGAACCAAAACAAAGATTAGCATGATTTATCAATCTTTTTTCTTTATTGGTAATTGAATATCCATTTTTTCCAGCCTCTATATAGCATTTTATGCCAAACAATTTGATATAAGTCAGATGAAATTTTACAACCCCAAGCCTTTTCAGTAACTACAACACACTACACAAAAGTCATTCACCAAGATATCAAAATCAAAGTATATGAACAAAAAAAGCAACAATCTGAAGAAAAATCTCTAGTTTACCTGCATCACGGGAAACGCTTCACTTGAAGTCATAATCACCACCTCTTTCTTAATAAGATCCAAAGCCAAATATTCAGTAAACGGAGAAATCACAATAAACAACAATCATATATATGATAAAGATAACGAAGCAATTAGAGTAATTCCACGAGAAATCGAAGTTACTAACGAAGCGAAATCAAAACCCTAGGGTATGAATCTTAGCAGGACTCGAGAGAAATAAGAAATAGATTCGGAGAAGGTTAAAGAATACCTTAGCAGAAGAAAGTTCGCGAGGAGTAGATTTGGAGAGGAAGAAGAAGACGCTTCTCGTTTTTTCTTTCAATTGCTTCGTCACTAGCTCTTGATTTTTTTTTTTTTAATTGTTTAACCTCGTCTTTTTCTTTTTCTTTCTTCTTGATTAAATAGGTGCCTAGGAATAAGTCTAAAAGCCCAACCCGGAATTCTACTTCTTAGGCTTTAATTTCTTTTGTAGTTTTATTATTGGCAGATAGAAAAAAAAAATTTGAAAATTCGAAAATATATATAATTCTCTAATTTTTAAAACTATTTTGAAAAAAAAAACATCAATTTCCGATAGAATCATTAAATTCTTTAATTTTTTATTGATTTTATAATTTAATCACTAATTTTTGTTAACTAAGTCAGATTTATCCTGTCATTAAATAACATAATTGAACGAATTAACAATTCCGTCAAACTAGTTAAGGATGTTGTTCTTTTTTAAAAAATTAATCATGCCGGAAAGTGGTTTGATAAACCGTTAATCCATTTCATTAAGTGACAGATTCAGGGTGGAATTAATTTGGCTCAGTTAACGAAAGGTGGTGATTAATATATAAAATCAATAAAGTTGAGAATTTAATCCACATATTGGAAAATTGGTGTTTTCAACTATTTTTGAAAGGTAAGAATTTTTTTGACATTTTTTCTTTTGAAATAAATTAACTATTTGTAGGAGAAAATCTCAAAAACGAAACTTTAGCTGATCAAAATATCTCTCTATGCTTTTTCATATAATCTCTAACAAGTATTGATCAGCGCATAGCGGCTCCAATAGCGCCAATGGGTCCTACCCCAATATTCTTTTTAGGTTTTGTTTCATTTCTTTGTTATGTAGTGTTGGGATTTTGACGACGTGGGTGCTTTTTTTTAACCATTTTGAAAGTTGAGGATTTATTTGATATTTTTCCTTTGAAATAACTAACTATTTATTGAAGAAAAGCTGAAAAAGGAAACCTTAGCCATCCTAAAAGTTCTCTCTATGCGTTTGCACGTAGTTTACACATAGGGCTTGATTGGAAAGGCTTTTAATAAAACAGTAGCAGTATGTTGCATTATGTTCTAAAAGCATTATGCTATAAAAGCGGTAAGCTTTAATTAAAAACTTGATTGGTAAAGCAGTGAGCATAAAGATACAAAATTACTAAAATATACATGATCTTCATTTTGATTTTTTTGGAAGAGAACAATATTTTACAAAATAGAAAAACCATAAAATCTCAAGATTTTAGAATCTTGAATTGAAAAAAAATCTTGAAAAGTGTAGAATTTGAAATAATTTGGCGTTCAATTTGATTTTTTTTCTTTTTTTTTTTTTCTTCCAATTTCGTTTTGGTTTAGATAAGCTAAACAATATAATTTTTATGTTTTGAATGAATCTTGTTGTTTAATTCTGGGTTCAAATTAAGTTTGTGTTTCTATATTAATTTGTAATTATTAATGTATACATGCATATCATGTTTTAAATTTAGTTATTAATAATATATTAGGTTTTCAATAATTAAGGGTAAATATGTCTTTTAATATGGTTAAAGCCTCTAAGCCTTGGAAAAGCTCAATTAAAGAGCATTAAGGAGTCCTCTATGCTCTATTTTATGCTCTTAAAAAATTTTTTGATTAACTTTTAATGAGCATGAAACTCTACAAAAACTCTTACCAATCAAGTCCATAGTCTCCGACAAACATTTTATCATAATTCTTTTATTTGTATATATCTTCCCCGTAATCAGTCGGATATCCAAAAATAATAATAATAATAAAATTCAAAATTTAACCAAAATAATTGCAATAGTCTTCTTAAGGATAAACGAAGCTTAAATGGTGCTTCTAATGTCACTTGATATTAAAATTCTAGAAGATGAATACAAAGATGTCTTGTTAGATGAACTAGGTGAGGTAGAGAATATACATTCGCTGTAGAGTCGGGCTGAGAAACCTTAATTATTCTTCTTCTTCTTCTTTTTCTGCTTATTTTGATTCGATTGTTTGTTCTTATTCAGCGTCTTCTCCTGCTCTTTCCTTTGCTTCTCCTCTTTCTTCAGCATCACCTCTTTCTTCTGCTTTTTCTTCTCCTCTCTCTCTTCATCTTCTGCTCTAGTTTTCATGCCAACTTTGAGTTTTTTTCATTCTCTCTCTTACAATATCAATGATAGCTTCTGTCGATGCCACCAATGCTTTCTTCTGCTCTAGTTCCCTTTTCCATTCCTGTTCGAGCATTGCCATTCTCTCTCTTACTCTATCAATGACAGTTTCTAATTTAGATATCTTCGCTTCCTCCTTACATCTTAGATTCTTGATGTTTCTATAATTTACCATCATTTAGTGTTTCTTTTTCTTACATCTATAAGATGTTCCTATATATATATATATATATTTCAATACATTTTCTCTAATCTTTATGTCATTTTTCCTATTTACAATTTTTTTTAAATATATATATATATATAACAAATAGTATACACATATATTGTTTGCACTATGCGTTTGCACATAGTTTACACATAGTCTCCGACAAGCATTTTATCATAATTTATTTACCAACATCGTTGACAAAAAAAATGTATCCCTACCATAAATGCATAATGGTTGTTTTGCTATCAAATGAAGTACAATATAGATAAAAAGTAAATATCCAAGTTCGTTATTTTAATAATATATTTATACAAATCTTAAAATAAATATATACAAAATCTTAAAAAATTATTTCCTCTTACTAATTATAAACTTACAGTACAAATAATGTTGATCTATATATATTTTAGTAGTTCATTTAGTTGTTTTTATAAGATAATCACTATTGTTTAAAATAGTAAAATATATAATAAGATTAACAACTATATATTTTCTTTCACGATTTATGTAATTTTACAACTGATATTCTTAAACATACCTTTTGCTAAAAAAAAAAAAAATACTCGTTTGCACTATTGTTTAAAATAGTAAAATATATAATAAGATTAACAACTATAATTTTTTCTTTCACGATTTATGTAATTTTACAACTGATATTCTTAAACATACCTTTTGTTAAAATTTGAATTATATTATTACAGATAAAATACTGCATAGTCTAGTATTTATTATTTTATATATTCATTTATGTAATTTAATTTTAAATTAGTTATAAGTAACAATAAATTGAAAATTTTAATACATTTTAATTGATGAACACTTTAGAAATAAAATAAAGCTCTATAAAAATATGGTGTTCATTAACTTGTGCTTTTTTATCGCTCCTTAAAGGTTTTTTTTATGAATAAAAAACTTTCACTTTTTTTATCATTAATTATCTAAGTAATAATGATTATTAATCGGAAAATTTATACCCAAAATCACAAAAATTATTTAATGACATGACCTTGTTTTATTAGATGGTTAACATCATGATGTGGACACCCTAAAAGGAAAGAACTCTCCCATTATATATATGATTTTGGTAAATTTTCTTTTTTAAGTTAGTTTTTATTATTTATTTTTTTAGTTATTTTTGCAAATTTCTCTTCTTAGAATTCGTCTTAAATATCCATGGACATTGGCACAACACTGAATATAAGACATTTAAATAATATACATTAGGAGGAGAAAAAACGTGCTCATAAAGAGAAAGCTAGAGAGAAGGAGAAACACACGCAAAATTGCATGGCAAAAGACAATAATAGTTATTTGATTTGACTAACTCAGTCTCACACAAACTCACTCAATGGAGAAACACAGGCAAAATTGCATGGCAAAAGACAATAATAGTTATTGATTTGACTTACTCAGTCTCACACAAACTCACTCGCCCTCCGGACATCCGTTAGTTTGTTCAGCTCTCCTTATCTTTCTCTGTCTTCTTAACACACCAATTAATACTCCCAACTCAATATACTTTCACTTATCTCAAATCAAATTTTATTGCTTTGTATTAGCCTTTCTCATTTAGTCTTTCACTATTTAGTTTATGAAACTTTTTTGTTTTCTCATCTCATATAAAAGAGATTTTAAAACTTAAGGAATTATATCCTTTTGCATGGCTCTTATTGTAGATCAGCAGCAACAGCCGCAACACAAACATTATTGTCGATTTGCAAGAAAGGTTTTGGGTGTGCTCGGGCTCTAGGGGATGATCACATGAGGGTGCATGGAATTAGCGACGACATTTCCAATATGGATGATGATAATGAGGATCATACAAACTATGATTGGGCTCCCAACTCTAGTAAAGCCATGTATACGCTTTGTACCAATCCCAATAAACTCAAAAGTTGTCGTGTTTGCAAAAATTGTAGCACAGAGTTCTCGTCATGGAAATCATTCCTTGAACATGGGAAATGCATCACAAACGAGACTGACTCGGACATAGGAGATTCATTTCCTGGATCAGACCATGAGGAAGGTCTCCCTAGAGGAAGCTATGAACATAATTGGTCGAAAAGGAAACGGTCCTATAGGGCTAAAGTTGGTAGCATTATTAACCCTAATTTCCCTTCAAGCGAGGAGGAGAACCTCGCTCTTTGCCTTTTGATGTTATCCAGTGGAACAAGTGAGTCATTTTTTGTCACGGGGACAAAAGAGTCATGTCCCTCCGCAAGCAAAGATGGTGGGAGAAAACACCATTTGAGTCCTTATAACCAGAGTAACAATAGTTCGACTCAATATCATGAAAAGGCAAAATTAGTCATTCCAAGAAGACTTTTCGAGTGCAAAGCATGCAAGAAAGTCTTTAGTTCTCATCAAGCACTTGGTGGACACCGAGCCAGTCATAAAAAGGTGAAAGGTTGCTTTGCAGCAAAACTCGATCACACTGATGAAAATGAAGAAGATCAAGCTCATGGTATGATCACGCAAGAGAAATTGTATTTTACCAAACTTCAAGATGATAACAATGGATCTTATACTGTGAAGAAGAAAGCAAAATTACATGAGTGTTCCATATGTTACCGTGTGTTTTCCTCCGGACAAGCTCTTGGAGGACACAAAAGATGTCACTGGATCACATCTAAAAATTCGCTAGACCACGCATCCCGTTCAGTTGTTAAATTCAATAACAATCAATTTTACGATCAAGCAACTGGTGCAGTCAACGATTTTCCCAAGGATTCAGAAACGCTTGATCTTACACTTGATCTCAACTTTCATGACCTCGATGCTAAGCCACAAAATAACCAAATTTACACAGCAGAAGAAAAGGTGGAGAAAATAACGGAAGATGAAACAGTGACAAAGACAAAGTTTGCTAAGCTAATTGAACTTAAAGAAATGAACTCATGTGAAACTTCATCACGATGGTTACAAGTAGGCCTTGGTTCAACCTCAAGTCAAGCGGGAAGTGATCCTTAGTAGTTTTACCACCACTAAACTTTTTCTGATCTATTTTAAGTTTGCCATATAGTTTTGTTACTTTTATATATGTTTATGTACGGTTTCCGGTATAAACGTAAACGCATAATTTACGTGAATCATCATACTAAAATGAATAATTCCGTTACATGTTTTTTTTTGTATGTGAATGTTAAATTGTATTCAATCAAAGAAACTGTTGTACAACTAACACTACAAAAAAATGAGGAAATACCGACAGCCGTAGCGACGAATCAGAAGTCGTCGCAATTTTTCGACAAAAGTTAGATGGAATAGCGAGAAAAACAAATGTCTTCGGAAAATGGTCGCAAAACAGTGAATTTTGCGACCAGTTTCCGATGAGTGTTAATGTTTATCGAAATTGGGTCGCTAACACTTTCTTTGTTTGCGACAACATACGAAACGTCGGTCTGGGGTTGGAAAATAGCGACCACGTTTAGACAAACGTAATAGTAAACCTAAAAGTTTGCAACCACTTTCCGATGATTGTTAATGTTTATCGAAATTGGGTCGCTAAATTGTCTAAACTTTTGTTTGTTTTGCATAAGGAACGTCGGTCTGGGGTTGGAAATTAGGGACCACTTTTAGACAAACGTAATAGTAAACCTAAAATTTTGCAACTACTTTTCGACATAAGTTAAGGTTTTAATGTTTACGACCACTTTTCCAGGACATTTGTTGTCGGAATCGTTTTAAACCCTAACTATCTATATTCGTATATATAAGTTGCATATATGCATATAATTATTAGTATATGATCTTTACATGAATTTGAAAATTATTTTTTAATCATGTCGCAAATTTTTTAATAATAATTAATTTGGGACCAATTCGTTACGACATCGTGAATAGATATATATTTGTTATAGTGAAAGTTAGCCAAATGTTAATGTGGTCTAGTTTGAATTAATTCAGGTCGCTCCCCGCCGCTGCTGAAGGTACTATTTCTGCTACCGGAGGTTCAAGTTCGTTCGCCGGAGGTCCCAGTCCGACAGCCGGAAGTTGCCAGAGGTACTATTCTGACCGTCGGAGATACTATTCCAGCCGTCGGAGGTACTATTTTGGCTGCCAGAGGTACTATTCTAGCCACCGGAGGACCTAGTCCGACCGCCAAAAGTTGCCAGATGTACTATTTCGGCCTCCAGAGATTCAAGTCCGTTCGCTAGAGATACTATTCGATAAGTCTTCGCAATGTTTTCGGACATCGAAAAGTCGTCGCAATTTATGTAGAAAAGTTGTCGATATATTTACGATGCAAATTTCTCGGAAAGTTGTTGCAGAATATGTCCTCTAAATGTCGTCGCAATATTCCGACCAGTTTCTGAAACATGAACAGTAACGACTACTTGGCTTCGACCACTCAAAAATGGTCGCTATATTGTCGAAATCAGTTGATTATGACCGTGTAGCGACGTTTTTGGCCGTCGGTATTTGAGCCTTTTCTTGTAGTGCAAATGTTAAACGTTGTGTTTGAAATTTAGCTGAAAAAATAGAAAGCTACTATATCAAGCTAATGACGCATGAGACGTAAACCACATTGTCATACCTTCATGGTATCTCATGTCACCTATGTTTTGTATCGATGATAGCCTGTTGCAGACATTTTTATCAATAAGTTGCTGCGAGGTTGAAAGAATTTGGCCATGTCTTCGAGAATTTCTTTATCTCCAAATGTGATAATTCAGTAAAATGTTAAACAATATACTAATATTTTGTAGTTTTAGTTTATCATTTCCAGATTTTTAATAGGTCTGGTTCAAATATAGGGTATATATAACTACGCAAGAGACGAAACCATCCTAAACAATGAAATTGGACCTAATATTGATTGGCCCGATTTTAATATATTTGGGGTTTAAGATATTATATATAGAATATATAAAATACTGTCTTTATTATAAAAATAATAATTGTAGTAATAATGAATTGATATAATAGTAGTAATAATGAATCCTTTTTACTAATAATGTCTTAAAAAGGATTTGATTCTGTGATACATTTCTTATATAAAGGAATGATCTGTTAGTGTAATTTGGATAAGCAAAGAGGAAAAGAGGAAGAACACAAAATCTATTTGTTTGTTGCAGTTGCTATGTGACTAAAGACGTAACACAAGATGCTGCTGTTTTGTGTACGTGTCTGGTTTTTAGAAGTTTTGTGTGGACAAAATTAAGGCACGTTCTGGGGACATTATTTGATGATAAATCACAAAGGAAAAGGAATTGTGAAGATATTTGGAAGACTTCATGAGAAATAGAAATTGGAGTTTTGTAAGGAAAATTTCAAAAAAGAAAACTTTTTTCCTTAAGGAATTTGGAAACTTTTTCCCAAGTGATTAGGAAATCATGTTGGTTATAAGAGGAGTAGGAAATCATGTTGGTTATAATATAAGGAGTTGTGCACATTTTTGAGGATGAGACTAAGACGTCGTTCGTTGTGTTGAGTTCTGGTGCGTTGTGTGTTTTGTGGAGCTTTCGCGGGATTGAAATCTAAACTCAAGGGAAGTTTAGTTAAGAATTAGTTTATCTATAAGAAGAGTTGACGTTATAGAACGGAGCGGTGAATCAAGAGGGTTGTACTTGATTTACGTGTTTGTGAATATGTTGTATTTGCTTTCTTGTTCTAGTGAATTCGATTTCTGAACGTGATTCTGGGGAGTAGGGAAAACCGAACTTCGTTAACAAATCTCGTGTTTCGTTTATTTATTTTCTGCACTTTTCTTTTGCCTCACATTTACAAGTGGTATTAGTGGTGAGTTCCTCATAGAGATTTAGTCTTGTTTCGGGTAGATCACGTGTGAGGATTAAAATAGAGTTCAGGTTATTGAAACAGAGCTGAAAATCGAGAGTTATGGATTCATATCGAGAAGGTATGATAAGAACCAAGGTCCTATCTTTGTAACTATGGAGATGAAGCTCTCACCTTTCTCTCTTATCTCTCTATCTCTGTATTTTCTGGTTGTAACTTTGAAGGCTTGAAAAGAAATAAGACTTGATATTGATGGAAATGGAGATTACAGATGTTATTATCGACTTACAGAAAGATAGAAAAACGATACCTTTGTATTTTGATCTCTCAAAATACAAAGCCTCTAGCTTAAGCTAGCCTTACAATTCTCCACCAAAAAACTATCCTTTCTGGTTTCAACAGTGACACATGAAAGACGTCATGGATGCGAGAGCCTATGGGAAGCTTGAGTTTATACGCTGCCTTGCCAACCTTTTCAGTAATTTCAAAGGGTCCAAAGAATTTTGCTGACAATTTTTGGCACACTCTTTTTGCGATCGAAGCTTGACGATATGGCCTTAGTTTCAGATACACCATCTGACCAACTTCGAATTGAACGTCACGGCGGTGTTTGTCTGCATATTTCTTCATCACGTCTTGAGCGCTAAGTAAATGTGCTCTGATTTCGTGGAGGAGTGCGTCTCTCTGCTTAAGTGCTTTTTCCAGCTCAAAATTAGAGGTAGATCCTGGTTCAAATTGTAACAGGGGAGGTGGAGGGCGTCCATAAACCACTTAGAAAGGTGTCGTCTTAATCGCGGTGTGATAGTAGGTGTTGTAGTGTAGTTCAGCCCATGGGAGAAACTTGTGCCATCCCCGGGGCTGTGAAGATGTGAAACAGCGTAGATAACTTTCCAAATAGCGATTAAGAACCTTAGTTTGGCCATCTGTCTCGGGGTGATACGCAGTGCTATGCTTCAATTTAGTGCCTGTTAGCTTAAAAAGGTCTCTCCAAAAATGGCTGAGAAAAATACGATCTCTGTCGGAGACGATCGAAGACGGAAATCCATGAAGTTTGACAACTTCTTTACTGAAAACGTTAGCCACATCCAAGGCTGAGAATGGATGTTTAAGAGGTAAGAAATGGGCATACTTACTGAGGCGATCCACTACCACCAGTATCGCATTGGCATCTTGGGATGAAGGGAGCCCTTCGACAAAATCAATGCTGATCTCAGACCAAATTGAAGTTGGGATTGGGAGCGGTTGAAGTAAACCTCCTGGAAGTAGAGTGGAGGATTTATTCCTTTGGCAGACAACGCATTCAGAGACAAACTTCTTAACAGCAGATTTGATTCCCTCCCAATGAAACAATTGCTGAAGACGTTTAATTGTTTTGCGAATTCCCCGATGACCTCCAATTAAACTTGAATGAGCTTCGTGTAACAGTAGAGGGATAAATGTCGAGTGTTTGGGAATCACCAACCTATTTTTGTACCAGACTCGGTTTGATTTAAGAGAGAAATCCGGTTTAGCTGATTCGGTTTGTTGCAATTGTAGAACCAATCTCTGTAAATCTGGGTCTCCGTCTATCTCTGGAAGCAGATCCTGTAGTTGCAGTGACGATGGCTTAGTCATTGCTAAAAATTGGATAGCGACATCAGCAGACAGTGGTTGTGGAATTCGGGACAATCCATCAGCCACACGGTTTGAGATACCCGGTTTATAATGAATCTCAAAATCAAATTGCAAAAGCTTGAATAACCATCGTTGATAATCCAAGGAGACCTCTCGTTGAGCCAGAAGATGCTTGAGACTTTGTTGGTCTGTAGAAACAATGAATCGTCTGCCCAACAAGTAATGGCGCCACTTTGTTACTGCCATTACGATTGCCATTAATTCTCTCTCGTAAGCTGATTTCATCATCTCTCATGGCGTCAAGCCATGGCTGAAGAAGGCTACTGGGTGCTTGCATTGAAGTAATACGGCGCCAACAGCGGTGCCCGAGGCGTCTGTTTCGACGGTGAATTGTTGTTCAAAGTCAGGCAAGCGGAGTATCAGAACTGAACAGAGTGCCGCTTTCAAGTCATCAAAGGATTTTTATGCGTCTGGGGACCAATTGAACGCGTCTTTCTTGAGCAACGCTGTCAATGGTCTAGCGATGTTGCCGTAATTGCGGACGAAGCGTCTATAATACCCTATTAAACCCAAGAAGGCTCTTAGTTCTTTCACAGTTTTTGGTGCTGGCCAATGGCGAATAGCAGCTGTCTTTGATGGATCAGTTGCGACTCCGTGGGCAGAGATGACGTGACCAAGGTATTCCACTGAACTTTGCCCAAAAGTACACTTCTTCAAGTTAGCGAACAATTGTTGATCCACAAACACCTAGAGAACTACTTGAAGATGATGTACATGTTCATGTTCTGTCCGGCTGAATATGAGAATATCTTCGAAGAAGATCAACACGAACTTACGGAGATAAGGCCTGAAAAGATCATTCATAAGTGCTTGGAAGATTGCCGGAGCATTCATGAGTCCGAAAGGCATGACGAGAAATTCATAGTGGCACTCGTGAGTGCGAAAAGCTGTTTGGAATGTCGTCCTTCTTCATTCGAATTTGATGATAACCTGATCGAAGATCTAGTTTTGAAAAAACTGTTGCGCCATTAAGTTCGTCGAGTAGCTGATCTATGACTGGGATGGGGAATTTATCAGGTACAATGGCTCGATTAAGGGCTCTGTAATCTATGCAGAAACGCCACGATGCATCTTTCTTTCGAACCAATAATACGGGGCTAGAGAAGGGACTCTGGCTGTGACGAATGATACTTTTTTGTAACATCTGAGTAACAAGTTTTTCGATGAGCTCCTTATGAGCATGAGGATATCGTTAAGCGCGGATGATATGTTTGCATTTTGCATCGTTTTATCTTGAATAATTCATACGTTTAGACGTGTTATTCACCCTGTTCTTGTCATTTATTCCTAGTTTTGCATACTTAGAGTGTTTTGCATTAGGTTTGCATACATCCTGCATATTTGGCTTGTTACAGGTACTTTCAGGTGATTTTGGAGAAGTTAGGCCCGAAGCTGCTAGGACACGCCACTCGACCTGGATGCCCCAGCAGACGTGTTTTACCGAAGCTGTCTTGAGCATACCACTCGACCTGGATGCCCCAGCAGACGTGTTTGACCGAAGCTGTCTTGAGCATACCACTCGACCTGGATGCCCCAGTAGACGTGTTTTACCGAAGCTGTCTTGAGCATACCACTCGACCTGGATGCTACAACAGACTCAAGCACCTATGCTAGAGCAGACGTGATCGAGTCCATGCAGGAAATGGAGCAGAAACTCAGCTCTAGCACCCATGCTCGAGCTGTATGATCAAGCAGAGACAAAAGGTGGCGTCTTGAAGATTTCTGGCCGAGCTCGAGTACCCATGCTCGAGCTGCATGATCAAGACCAACATAAAAGAGGAGTCTTGGAATTTCTGAGCCGAGCTCGAGCCCCTGCAATCGAGTGGACTGCTCAAACTCAACACAGAAAAATGTAGTCTTGATTTCACCTGCTTGAGCACAGCACTCGACCAAACACAGAAAAATACAATCTTGATTTCGTCTGCTTGAGCATAGCACTCGACCAAAACGTGGTCGAGCTAGACCTTACCCCGCATGTTTTAGGATTTTTAAGACTTAGTATAAATACCTAAGGGGGATGAATACTAAGGCAAGAACGTTTTATCCCTAAATTTTGAGTTTTCCTTTGTGTTCTTCATTGTTCTTAATTTCCAGAACTTGTAATTTGATTTCTACTTGTTATTTTGAGTTTGTTTCTTCTGTTCTACCATTTCTCCATCTATTTCTATCATCCATGCAAGTTTTTATGATTTCTGGGTTTGTGTTCTTGATGTTCTTCATGAGTTTTGAGTAGTCATTAGGGTTCTTGAGGATGGGATAGATTAGGTGTAGAATCTTAGTCTTTCAAGTGGTTTAAGAGTAGATTGTTTGATTTCCCTTCTAAATCAGTGTTCTTAATGCTAGTTTCTTTCTGATCAATTGAGATTAGAACTTAGGTGTTTTTCCACCCAAAAGGTGTTTGATAAAATGCTTGACTAAACTGATGTTAGAGATTTGCATGCCTAGCCTAAGGGATTAGTTGTCTAGGGTGTTTATTGATAATATTGAACTGAATCTTATTGCCTCCTAGGGTAGATTTCGCCAAGGGATTGGGTCTGGAACTAGTCTAGTTTGAGGTTACTTATCACGGGAGTGGACTTAACTGGTTGTGATGTTTGATGTCTAGGGAATAGCTTGAATGAGTTTTGTTAAACCACTTGAATATGCTAAGAGGACACACTGAGTCGATTACCCCATCCTTAGAAACTTCTCTTGCATTGTCTGATAGGGCTGTTAGTCCCATACGCTGTTTATGTTATTGCTCTTGCTAGACCCCAATACGCTATTTGCTTGGCTTGACTTGAATTGCTTGATCACATCTTTTTGGTTAATATCTTCACCCTTATGGATTGACACCTTACTACTACAACGAAAGCTTGGTCTAGTAAGGAATTGACCTATATCAGCGGACTGAGATTGCTGAAGTTCCTGGAGTTAAGTTGATTGCAAGATCTCTGTTCCGTACCGGAGGTAAACAATCGAGCTCGGCAAAGACTGTGGAAAAGCTCTGGAAAGTGGCAGCAAGGAATGTTGGAACCGATACCTCGGCTGTAGCAGTTGTATCTGGGCAGTGAGATGGCAGAGAAATACCTTTTGCATGAAATTCATAACGAGGAAGTCCTTGCTGCCAAGAAAAATTGGACTTGTGTAGATTCGATTCACCCCAAAGGGTAACGACTTCCTCATTGTGAATAAAGCTTAGCTCATTAGTTTCCTAGTTGCAATGACAATTTCCAAGTGTTCTCAGCCATTGAACGCCCAATATGACATCCGCATCTCCTAACTCTAAACCAATGAAATCACCACGAAAACGCACTCCCGCAAGAAGAAAATCAATGTCTTTGCAAATACCAATAGCTCGAGCCGAGATACCCGTACCTAACAAAATGTTGATGTTGTAGTTGTGATGTATTGGCAGCCGTAGTTGTTTGATTGTGTCCGGTGAAATGAAATTGTGGGTTGCACCACTATCGAGCATGACAACTACTTCAGAATTTCCAATCCGTGCTCGTACTTTCGTGGTCTGTGGCGAATCAATCCCAAGAAATGAATTCATGGACAGCGTCGTCAAACACATCTCTTCCTCTTCTACTTGTTTTTCATCAGTTGCTGCCTCTTGAATGGTCAGCATTGACTCCATGTTCTTGTCTAACACTTCCATCTCATAACCGTTTACCACTGTCAAGAGTTGGAATTGACGGCGAGGACACACTTTCCAATGTTCCTTTGAATACTTGGCATCGCATTTAAAGCATAGACCCAACTTCTTCTTTTCTTCCATCTGTCGATCACTCGTGTATAGTGGTTTTTGTTGAGATCTTGTATCTGTTATAGTAGTGGCTGGATTATGAATTTCTCTTGTTCTCCATGTTGTCCCTTGATTGGTCTGCTGTTCTTGATTACTCTGGAAGCGGGAAGTACGACTTCCCACTCGTAGCTCCTTGTTAATCAAGTTGGTGATGGGGTCCGATTTCATGGTTAAGGCGTAAGAACGCATCTCAGATAATGAAATGGGCCAGTGCATTAAAACAACTGACCTGAGAGCAGGCTGTAGGCCATTTAAAAATATACCTTCCAGTTTCTCGTTATCTAGGCTTTGGACTTGGGCTGACAACTCTTCGAATCTGGATATATACTCTGCAACAGGCCCATTTTGTGATATGCAAAACAAACTTTGACTCGGTCCACGACTGTGGGCGTTTCTGAAACGAAAAAAGCAAACGATCCTGGAAATCAATCCAATGAAGAAACGGGGTTGTGTTCATTTCAGAGTTAAACCAACCTATGGCTGCACCATCGAGACTCACAGACATCAAATCAAGTTTGTTGGCATCTGTATACTGACCCAATCTAAAAAAGCGTTTAACTTTCGATAGCCATGTGAAAGTGTTGAAACCCTCAAAGATGGGGATTTCCAGCTTCTTTGTGAAACCCTCGGGGTGTGGAATGAACAGCGGTGGTGTTGGTTCGTCTGGTCGGAGCTGCAAATTAGGGTTTTGCGGAGCCGATAATGGGTTGGAGCCATTTGTGTCGTCGACTGGTTGTTTGTCTTGGCGGCAGAAGACGGAGTATTCGTAGTCATGGTACGGGTTGGGTTGCCGTAACGGCGTGTGTACTGGAGTTTGCAACGCACGCGCAATACGACCGATGCTTTCTTCCAAGCCAGTCATCAAACGGCGTAAGTCTTCTTGTCCACGGCTAACTTTTTGTTGTTTTTTTCCACGCCATCTAAGCGGCGGAGGATATCGTCGAGGGTCAGATCGGCGGCCATGGATGTTGTCAGTGAAGCTGCAGAGGCAGCACTCTTCTCTACACTATGTTCTTCTTCTGGGTTTGTCATCCTGTTGTGTTCTGTCTCACTACGCACCAGTTGATAAGAACCAAGGTCCTATCTTTGTAACTATGGAGATGAAGCTCTCACCTTTCTCTCTTATCTCTCTGTCTCTATATTTTCTGGTTGTAACTTTGAAGGCTTGAAAAGAAATAAGACTTGATATTGATGGAAATGGAGGTTACAGATGTTATTATCGACTTACAGAAAGATAGAAAAACAATACCTTTGTATTTTGATCTCTCAAAATACAAAGCCTCTAGCTTAAGCTAGCCCTACAATTCTCCACCAAAAAACTATCCTTTCTGCTTTCCCCTCTTCCCCTTTTAAGCTCGACTGCTGACCTAGCTGCTTGGAGTGAACGAGCCGTTAGCAGACTCTGTCACTTTGTCACCTAGCGCCACCTCATTCCTCTCGTTTGCAGGTCCCTTTGTTGTTGAATTAGATTTGTCTTGACTTGCCCTTGTTTCATTTAATGTGCCCTTGCTCTTTACCTTTTTTCTGTAATACACCTGTAAGGGTCTATCAAGGCACGTCTATGACAAGACCACCACTGCTTGATTCATCAAATTATGGATATTGGAAGGTTCGTATGCAAGTTTTTATATGTAGTCTTGATGAAGATTGTTGGAATTTGATTGAAATTGGTTGGGATCCTCCTATGATTACTGATGACAAAGGAGTTGAAACTTTTAAGCCCGAGAGATATATGGAATGCTACAGAAATAAGCATTAAAGCTGCAATTCTAAAGTCAAAACTGCCATATATAATGCAATTTAACTATCTAGAACCGGATCGGAACACTCCTGAGATCTGGATATCCGTGAAAATAAACGGATACCCGTGAGCATCCGGATCTGTTTCAAAACATTTTTTATCCGGTTCAATCTAGAGATGCTTTCGAAGAAGAAGCAATTGAGGACGCCATCACGACTTATCTAATTCGGAACCACCTATGTCTCCTAAAACTCCGATGTCTTCCACAACGACTTGAGATATAGACTTTATCAACGAAGAAGAACTTAGGCGTAGTATTGAAGAAGTGGTAGCTGTGTTTCCTTGTCTTCTCGGAAACTTTGATTCGGTCGTCGAGAAAGAGTTATCATCGGCAAATGAACGAGGAATCACTTGTGAAAGGATAAACTCATTAATCAGTGAAATAACCCTGAAAAAGTAAATGGTCGATTGTATAGGCGGATTTATGGTGTGTGGAGGTGGGGTATGTGCGTCATACTAAATTAATAATGCCCCACACTAAATTAATAATTTTCTCTTTGTACCACATACATGTTAAAAGTGACTTAACATACTTATTTTTAAGTTTTTGTCCTTTTGATAATTTCTTATTGTTTGATGATACCTTTCATTATTACTTTTTTCTCTCACATTGTTCTAATAACTAGTTTATTAAATTAGTTATATTTAAAAAATATATATTTTCTTTGTTGGTCATCTTCATCTAAATTAGTTTTCCAATGCAATAACTTTTGTGTGCACAAATTTTTTTTTTTACTATTTCAAATAAAATTTATATCAAAAAATATCATGCTCCAGGTAAAATATTGTTATAGATCCGCCATTGGTCGATTGATCAGCGGCAAAAATATGAGATGAGATCGATCTCCCATTATTTGGTTACTATAATTATAATGGATTAAATATGTCCCAAGTTATAATTATAATTGGGTTGGGCTTAGTGCTATTTTGTTTTGGGTTAAACTTGAAATTAATTGGGTTCGATGTAACGTGAATAGAAAAATAAAGTTAGAATAACCTACCTGGATCTGGATATTCATGTTTAAAAAGGATCTGGATCCGAATTCTGCAGATCTCATATTTTATTATCTGTACCACCCGAATATCCTATTTTTTGGATCGGATTAGCATATCGGGTCGCTGATCGGATCTCAAATACCAAATATTAATCCTAGGTCTAATCGGCTCAACCCATTAAATTATTTAATTTTATTGATGAAATGATCATTGACCCATAAATGCATAAATTAAAATTTAATAACTTAATCATCATATTTTGTAAGAAATAATTAATTTTTGGAAATTCAAAAAATTATGAAATCACAATTTTTGCGGGAAATTCTAAAATTGATTTACCGCGTGATATCATTTTCAAAGAAAATTAGTGAAATCATTTTTTAAAGGAAAATATTATAGAATCATATTTTTTAGATTTTGAAATTATATTGAAAATGATACATATTTTGGTAAAAATTTTGGTGATTAGAAAGTAGAAATTACGAAATTGTTATTATAAGTGTTAATAAAAAATTTAAAATATAGCAAGACGAATTAGTTTATCCGGAAGAAAATAAGAATATGTAAATAATTCTTTTTCTAACTTAAGATATTCTCTACTTCTTTCCTGAAAGTTTTTTTTTTAATAACATTCAAGTTTTTGTTAAACAATATTAGGACCGGTTTGATATATGGGTTTATCAATGCAAGTGTTTTTTTTTAAAACAGATTTAATAAATTTTATTGTAATTATATGTAAATACTATGTTGAATTTTAATCTAATCAACCCTATTTAAGTATTAAAAGTTTAGATTTGGAACCTCAAAAACATGTTTTTAAAGATTCACTTATAACCAAAAAAAATATTTAGTCTAATGGTTAAAATTTGAGTTAGTTATATAGAAGATTTCATAATACAAAATTTAGTTTTAGTTTTGTTGTTTCTATAAAGATAAGTTGAAATACATTTTAAAGAATAATTTAGTGTCAAAAACATATCATTAATAAGATATGACATATGACTTATGTTAACATAAAACGACTATTACAAACTTACACATGTCAAGTATCTTATTTTGTCTAGGGATTAATGCAACCAAACTCTTCAACTTCATTTTTTTTGCGCGTTAGCACCCCATCTCAAAAAAATGCACCAAAATGCCCTAACCCCAAATTAACCCGCAATATAGCTCCTCTGTATATCGATGACGTGACACTGTCTAACGTCTGTTTATGGAAAAAATGACATGATGTTTTGCGAATGTCCTGTTGTTTTTGTGTCTTTAAAACGACATGAGATCATTTATAGAAATTTAATTTAGATTTTTATTGGGCAAAATCGAGTTGGACAAAATCAAATTGGGGATTTAGGGTTTCTGAGAGAGTATCGAATCGAAGAGAAGAGAGATCAATCTGGGATCTATGGTGGCGCCGGTCGAAGGTAGAGAGAGACTCCGTAGTAGAGTCCATCGTATTATCAGTCGTGTCGGGCCAGTGGAAGAGAGAGAGACACTCCGTCGGCGATGAGGTATACATTTTTCTGATTTATTTTTGGGTTTATGATATTCATTTCTAGGGAAATCTCGATCGACACTAGAATTTTCTTTATCGAAAAATCATGGTAGAGAGACCCCGTTTTCTTTCTCGATTTGATTTGGTTGAGTTTTTGCTTTGTAGTTTTGATTTGTTTTTATATGCTGGCGGATATTAGGGGAATGATGATACATATCTTGGTGGAGAGGCACACGAAGGGGGAAAACACTTGGGTGATGGGTTTACCTTGCTGAAGCTGGTAACACTTATGGTGGAGTTCTTTGGGTTCGAGGATAACATGAGTAAATTCACATGGTTTCCACCAGAGACACCTAACAAGGCTGAACCCATTGACGATGATGAAATATTGACAAAAGCGGTTCATTACGGTATCGGGTCAGGTGCATTAACTCTATATGTTGTCCGAGAAGATGATTCCTACATAGGTAGGCGTTTAGGTGTGGTGACCACTTTGGCTGATGAGGTTGATGATGTAGATGTTGATAATGAAATTGATGTTGGTGATGTGAATGTAGACAGTTCTGATGGGGAAGAGGGTTATTTTAGTGACAGTGATGGTGATAAAAAGGTGGAGTTAGATGAGAAGAAATATCGGGGGTTTGAAGTTGCCAAGAGTACAAGACTATCAATAGTTTTAAAAGTGCATTTCACATGTATGCAGTGAAGAAGAAGAGGGACATAAAGTTTAAAAAATTTGATAGTAAGCATGTTTCAGCAATTTGCTCTGATGGCAAGTGTCCTTGGAGAATATATGCATACATAAATAGTGCATCCACTAGAGTTGTAATGAGGTCGTTACAAGAAGAGCATAACTGCACTTGACAAGGTAAAGTGTCACTCCTTACCTATCCCAGATTAGCTGAAATTTTCATAGAAGAATTCAGATTGAATCTTGACTTCTTAGCCAACCAATTGCAAGAAAAACTGTTGTCCAAGAACATCAATGTGCCATGGACTAAATGCGAAAAGACACGACTTAGATGTTTGCAGACATTTGATAAGGAGCAAGCAGAACAGTTTGCAAGATTTTTTGATATATTGCTGAATTGAAGAGATCCAATCCGGGATCAACTATGGAGTTGGAGGTGCGAGAAGGAAGATTTGATAAGTTTTATGTTTGTTTTGCTGGATTGTCAGAAGGGTGGAAGGCATCATGTAGGAGAATTATTCATCTAGATGGTACATTTCTGAAATGGATAATGACAGGTATGCTTTTAGTTGTTTGTGGAAGAGATTCAAATGATCAGATGTTTCCAATAGCGTGGGGGGGGGGATTGTGGAAGTGGAGAATAAGCTGAACTGACTATGGTTCTTAGAACATTTGCAATATGACTTGGAGTTGAACACGGGAAATGGGTTGACTTTGGAGAGTGAACAACATAAAGGATTGATTGCAGCTGTCAAAGATATATTCCCATATGCTGAACATAGGATGTGTGTAAGACATGTTTATGTATACCGGAAGAAAAGCCATTCTGGAGCAGAACTAGAAGACCTCTTTTGGGCAGCTTCAGATGCATATTACCCACAAGTTTTTGATAGAAAAATGAAAGAGTTGAAGGCGTATGACCCGAAGGCTTATGCTGACTTGAAGATTTCAATATCCTGTCCATGGTCAAGGTAAAATGAATGTTTTATTACTCTATGTATATCCTTCTGTTATAAGATGTACTAATTTTACATATACTAATGCAGAGCTTTTTTCACGCAATACTCTAAGTGTGATGCTGTTGAAAACAATATGGGTGAGTCTTTTAATGCGGCAATTAGGATTGCTGTTGAGAGTACTCACAATGATCCAGAGTTTGCACGGATGATACAGGAGAAGAATGACACAGGATTTGCACGGACACTAAACCCAGAATATGCACGAACACTAAACTCGGAGTCCACACAAATAGAACCGTTGGAATCACGGGAGCGTGACCTGGAATATGCACGAATACTAAACCCAGAATACGCACGAATACAGCCGTTAGATGAAGACGAGTAGGGTGAAGTAGTCAACAAGCTAAAAGAGAGGGAGGGAGGGACCATGCTGAGAAAGAAAGGGACAGCTCATGCTCTTTGTTCCAAAGTGGTCCACACCACCTTATCCTTTTGAATTCATATATTTTTATATAGGTTTTAACCTAGTTGCCTTTGTATCTTGCATATATATAGAGTGTATAACTTTGTAAACATTTAATTAAGCTAATAAGGAAAAAACAGTTTTCAGCTCTTTGTGTGCTCTCCCAAAAAAGCCCACACTTTCTCTCTTTTATTCTTCAATTATTGCTTCTATTCTCACAAATCTATACTCTATACTCATAAATCTACATGGTATCAGAACAGTTCTAAAGATCTGTGTGGGTTTATTCTTGTGTTTTGTGAAAAAAAATTGGGTTTGTGTTCTTGAAAAATCAGACTTTGTGTTCTTGAGAAATCTGGGTTTATTCTTGAAAGTGCAAGCAATTCATGGAGATGTAAAAGCAAGTTGTTCTACCAGTTATTCTCAAGGGGAACAACTACTTGTTGTGGTCAAGGACTGTAAAGACTGCCCTAAGGAGACGAGGGATATGGGGATATGTTGAAGATGACATTGAGGCTATAAAGAAGAGCCCAATGGTGGAAGGTGAGGATGCTGTTGTTAGGGCTGAGAAGGAGAAGAAATGGGACCAGGAGGACCTGCAAGTCTTAACCATGATTCAAGGCTCTTTAGATGATTCTATCCTTGCTGGTTATTCCTATTGTGAAACTGCCAAGGAGTTGTGGGATACACTCAAAGGCGTGTATGGAGATGTTTCAAACATTTCTAGGATTTTTGAGGTGAAAAAGGTTTTGAATGATCTTCAGCAAGAGGGAAAGGCGTTCAATGATTTATTTGGAGTCTTTAGAGGGTTGTGGGCAGAGTTGGAGATGCTTAGACCACCAAAAAATGACCTTAAGAAACTGAATGAAATGAGGGAGCAAGATCAAGTATTTGGGTTGCTGCTTACTCTCAATGACTCTTATAAGGGTCTCATTCAGCATATTTTGAGGTTTGACAAACTTCCAAACCTAAATGAAGTTTGTCAACAAATTCAGAAGGAGGAAGGCTCAAAGAGCCTATTTCAACCATCTAGTGAGATGGCTCATGCTGTGTACAAACCAGTGCTTTATAGAGACAAAAAAATACTAGTTTGTGAGCATTGTAAGATGAAAAGTCATAGTAAAGAAAAATGCTGGACTCTTTATCCACACTTGAAACCTGCTAGGCTGAGAGGAAATGGCCAAGGGGGCGGTCAAGGGCAAAGGGTATTTGCTGGAACAGTTTAAGCTAAAGAGGGTAATGGACTTGTTCGAAAATTTGATTTTGAAGCTTTGATCAAGAGCATTGTAAAGCTCACTGAATCAGGTAAGAGATGTTTTGTTTCTAAAATTCAGAACAAGGTTATTGTTGATTCGGGTGTTAGTCAACATATCATTAAAGATGAAACCTTATTAGCTAATGTTAGACCTCATGGTGGAATGGTTAAGGTAGCTAATGGTAGGAAGGTGCCTATAGAAGGAATTGAAGATTTTTAAATTTTTAGGAAAAACACTAAAGCCTTATATGTTTTTGAATTCACTTCTAACTTGTTATCGGTTCATAAGGCTACAAAAGACCTAGATTGCAAGGTTATTTTTGGGTCTGATTTAGTTCAGTTTCAGGACAATAAGACTAATAAGGTGTTTGGGGAAGGAGTGAAGGATGGTCTTTATGTTTTGAATAAGAAGGCGGATGATGGAGAGAAGTCATTTGCTCTTAGTGCGGTTGGTTCAAGCTCTTTATGGCACTCACGTTTGGGACATCCAAGTAGTAAGGTGCTCAGCATGGTCTTGTCCAACCTAGTTCAAGAGAATAAAGAGTGTGAAGCTTGTGTGTTAGGAAAATATTGTAGAAGTAGCTTTCCGGATTCAACTACAATGTATGAGAAGTCTTTTGAGCTAATCCATTCGGATGTGTGGATAGCTCCATGTGTTTCTAAGGATCAATATAAGTATTTTGTGTCATTCACTGATGAGAAGTCCAAGTATACATGGGTGACACTAATTGGTTCCAAAGATCAAGTGTTTGAATCATTCACCAAATTTTACAACTATGTGGAAACACAATTTGGAGCAAGAGTTAAGATCTTTAGAAGTGATAATGGAGGAGAATACACAAGCAATCAGTTCAAGAAGTTAATGGATGATAAGGGGATAATTCATCAAACTTATTGTCCATACACACCTCAGCTAAATGGAGTCTCGGAAATGAAGAATAGACATGTGTTAGAGGTGGCTAGAAGTATGATGTTTGAGAGAGGAGTTCCTAAGAGATTTTGGAGAGATGCGGTGATGGTAGCTTGTTATGTGATCAATAGGCTCCCAACACCAAATCTGGAAAACAAATCTCCGTATGAGGTCTTGAATGGGATTAAACCAAGCATTGATCATCTCCGAGTTTTTGGATGTAGGTGCTACGTGTTTATTCTTGAAGCTCAAAGGAATAAGCTGGAACTTAAGAGCATTAAGTGCGTGTTTGTTGGTTACTCAAGCACTCAAAAGGGTTACAAGTATTATGATCCAGAGACAAAACGCATATATGTGTCAAGAGAAGTCCGGTTTGATGAAGAAGTGGGTTATTTCACCGAGAAGAAGTGGGGAGACTTAGAAGAGATTGTAAGCATTAAAGTGGATATGGAATCAATACTGAGAAGTATTTCACCTAGGGAAGAAGGGGATAAGAAGGAGGGAATCAAATCATAATTGAAGAGGAAATGGATTCGGGTAGTCATCAATCCGAAGAAAATAGCTCTTCATAGAAAAAGAAGCCTCGGTTCCTCAAAGTGAAGAGAATGTTTCTCAAGACCACGAAGCTGAGGTGGAGAATGTGGAGACTCAAGTGCAAGAAGCTGTTCTAAGAAGAAGCACAAGACTGAAGTTTGGTCCAGAAAATTGTAAAAATACAAGGGTGTATTTTAATGGTCTAACAACAACTTAAGGTGATACTAACCTAGTGGTGTCCTCTATATTGAGTGAGTAGTGTTCTGAGTGTACGGCGGGCTTAAATCATGTTCCTATAGGCAACAACACTCCTCTCTCACTAAGTAGTTCGTACATTATTCAAAAGGAAGAAACAAGTTCTGCAACCAGAAGATATCCAATTGAGGAGTATTGCTCATTAACTTACTTCCCTAAGGAGCACCAAGCATATCTGAGCAAGATTGATGAAAATAAGGTCCCAACATCCTATGAAGAAGCATGTAAGGATGAGACATGGGTCCAGGCTATGAGGGAAGAAATTGGATCTATGGAGAAGACTAATACATGGGATTTGACTGAACTTCCAAGAGGGAAGAAGCTGGTGGGATGTAGGTGGATTTACACCATCAAGTATAAGAGCAATGGTGAAGTGGAAAGGTACAAAGCTAGACTAGTGGCAAATGGATACACACAAGTCTATGGAGAAGACTATACTGAAACATTTGCACCGGTGGCTAAATTGCATTTAATTTGAGCTCTTCTATCTGTTGCCATTAATCTATCATGGGGACTATGGCAAGTGGATGTGAAGAATGCTTTCTTACAAAGTGATCTGGAAGAAAAAGTCTTCATGGCTTGTCCTCAAGGATATGGTACACAAGAAGGAGAAATGTGTAAGTTGAGGAAAGCCATCTACGGATTGAAACAATCACCGAGGGCATGGTACCAAAGATTGAGTGGTTGTTTGATGGAGAAGGGATTTACAAAATCTGAGGCTGATCATACCCTATTCACTAAGAAAAATCAAGGAGGAATAGTGGTGGTATTGATCTATGTGGATGATATCATCATCACCGGAAGTGACGCTGAAGAGATTAGTGAAACTAAGGGGATTTTGAAGACTTCGTTTGATATCAAGGATTTGGGAGATGTGAAGTATTTTCTGGACATTGAGATGACTAGGAAAACCAATGGGATGTTCATATCACAAAGGAAGTATGTGATTGATTTACTAAAAGAAACTGGAAAGCTGGGATCAAAACCAGCAAGAACACCCATTGAAGAAGGTTATCAAGATGTGATTAAGGGGAGATATGGTCAGATGTGAAACAATATAAGAGGTTGGTGGGAAGTTGATTTATCTAACGATTACTAGACTAGATATTTTGCAGTCAATAGAGTGAACCAGTATATGCAAGCTCCCAAAACACCCCATTAGAATATGGTGGAGAGGATACTCCGATATCTTAAAGGAGATCCAGGAAAGGGAATATGGTTAAAGTGCAATGGGAGAACTAAATTGAAAGCTTATTGTGATGCTGATTGGGCTGGAGATTACATTCTTGGGAGGTAATCTAGTGACATGGAGAAGCAAGAAACAGAAAGTTATTGCTTTATCTAGTGCTGAAGCTGAGTATAGAGAAATGAAAGAGGCCACTAAAGAGATGATATGGCTAAGGGCTCTTCTTAAGGATGTGGGGATTAGTGATGACAAACCGATGAGCCTATATTGTGATAATCAAGCTGCGATCCATATAGCCTCTAATCCGGTATTCCATGAACGAACAAAGCATATAGAAGTGCATTGTCACTTTGTTCGAGGAAAGATTCAAGAAGGGTTGATTGAAACCAAGTTTGTTAAGAGTGGAGATCAGATGGCAGATATATTCAGTAAGGCTACTTCGTTGCGTGTTTGTGAGTACATCCATGACAAGATTGGCCTATGGAGTCCTCACCGGCCAACCTTGAGGGGGAGTGTTGAGAATACTCACAATGACCCAGAGTTTGCACGGATGATACAAGAGAAGAATGACCCAAGATTTGCACAGACACTAAACCCGGAATATGCACGAACACTAAACCCGGAGTCCACACAAATAGAACCGTTGGAGTCACGGGAGCTGACCCGGAATATGCATGAATACTACACCCAGAATATGCACGAATAGAGCCGTTAGATGAAAACGAGTTGGATGAAGTAGTCAGCAAGCTAAAAGAGAGGGGGACCATGCTGAGAAAGAAAGGGACATCTCATGCTCTTTGTCCCAAAGTGGTCCACACCACCTTGTCCTTTTGAATTCAGATATTTTTGTATAGGTTTTAACCTAGTTACCTTTGTATCTTGCATATATATAGAGTGTATAGCCTTGTAAATATTTAATTAAGCTAATAAAGAAAAAACAGTTTTCAGCTCTTTGTGTGCTCTCCCAAAAACGCCTACACTTTTTCTCTTTTATTCTTCAATTTTTGCTTCTATTCTCACAAATATATATTATATACTCATAAATCTACAATTGCAAGAACAAAACCAATAGTAGAGATGCTTGAGGAAATTAGAAGGAGGGTTATGGTCAGTAACAGTAAGAAAATGGTTGAAGCATATAGAGCAAAAGGAGAGTTTACTCCTATGACAGTAGCCTTACTTGATCAACATATTGATTTAGCAAAGAATTGTAGGAGTTTATCTTGTGGGCTGGGTAAATATGAAGTTAGTTACTTCACTGAGAGATATGTAGTGCATCTTCGAAATGAGACAAGTTGTACTTGTAGACTATATCCATAAGTGGGATCCCATGTTGCCATATTGCTTCTGCTCTTAGACTAGAGAAAGATGTAGATCAAGACCCTAAGACTTTGATAAGCCCTTGGTTTATAGTAGAAAAGTGGAGGCAGTGTTATGCTAACGCCTTAAAACTTGTTAATAGAATGAACCTGTGGAAGGAGACCACTGATTTGAAGGTCAATCCACCTAAATATAAGAGGCTGCCTGGCAGACCACCGGGAAGAAAAAAAAGAAAAAAAAGGGAGAGTCCAATCTAAAACCAGGAAAACATACTAAGAGAGGAATCAAAATAGTATCATCTATCTTTTCTTATGGTTTCTTATGTTTTCTTATCTGACTTTTTTATGGTTTGTGATTCTAGCATTGCGGTAATTGTGGCCAAGAAGGAAACAACAAATCCAAATGTACGAATGCTCCACTCCCTAAACCTTCAAAAAAACCACCTGGGAGGCCAAAATCAAGACCTACTGCATCCACTAGTTCAGCTGGGTTGAGTATTGAAGGAAACTCATCTAACACTGTCCAAGCAGGCTCTTTTTCTTAGCCTGCACAATCTGTTGCGTGGCATCCATGGAGTAATGTATTAGTGCGTCTACTTTTCAGCCTGTTCAAGATCTCCCAAGTCTGTCATCTGCACTCCCACGGAAGAGGCGTGGAAGACCACGAAAGGAAATCAATTCTGTTTGATTGTCATGTGTACTCGTGTTCTGTTTTATTTGGAGTTTGGTACTTTAGATGACTTGTTATGTTTTAAGCAAACCCTTGTTTGAAGTTTTTTATTCGTATTCTGTTTTAGATGACTTATTATGGTTTAAGTACCCTTGTTCTGTTTTATTAGGAGTTTATTTGGAGTTTCTTTGAATTTTTAAAAGGGTTATATTTCTTTGAAGTTTAAATTTGTTGTGTTTTTTTTAAGTTTGAATTAGAACCTCTCAAATACTGAACTTCAACATCTCAAGAGTCATTAGCACCTTACATAGACACTACATAGACATTAACCTTACTTGGAATATCGGTTACATAAACACTAATACTTAGAACTTCCAACACTAATCTAATTAAACAAACAAGGAGACAATGAGGGCCACTACCATCACGACAAGACCAAGACCAACAATTAGTTTCTTCTCATTGAAGTTTTCTGAGCATTTGACAACAATCTCCTCAAGCTGCTTGAACAATTCTTTGAGATTGCATATCTCATCTCGATGAAATCCAATATTGCGCCACATCAATGGCGGATCAACCAACTCATCATCGTCTCCAAGACAAAAGTATCTCATCCGCCCTTCAAAATACAGAATGTCACGCTTCATCTCACTGAACTCATCCATCATTGCCTTATCCCACCATTTTCATATGTGGCAACCTCCATCATAAAAGACAATCACAAGAACATACTAAAACTTAAATCGGTTTTATACAAATCGGGTTCATAAACTACCAAACAACAATCTCCTACACAGAGTAACTAAAGACAATGTAACTAGTTGGAATACGAAAGAATCATTCTTAACAAGTCTCAAATACAAAAGAGTCATTCTTAACAACTCTTCAAAAAAAAATAGATCTAATTGCTTACATCGCTCCTTTCGCAAGTGTAGAACCTCCTTCCCGGATTAGTACCCGTGAATGAGGTGGCGATTACGGCTGCTCCACCACAAAAACATCGACGGGCATTCCAAATTCACCATTTCTCCGCTGCTGAGCCCTTCGCTCTCTTGAACTGATACTTATGTTCGACGATGAGCTATCACTGTCACTCATTCTCGATGAAAAACGACTTCAGATTTTGATTTCTCTTTCTGTTAAGAAAACCCCCAAATCCCGATTTCGATTTCGTTTGTGAAGGAACCCAAATATCTAATTTAGGGTTTGTTTTGCTTTTATCTCCTTTTAAAACAGCATGGAGTTTGCTCGCAAACTCAATAAACAAAACGCTGCGTCGTGAACTCCGTCAAAAACATAACGTCGATATGACGGAGGAGCTATATTGCGGGTTAATTTGGGGTTAGGGTATCTCGATGCATTTTTTTGAGGTGGGATGCTAACGCGCAAAAAAAATTAAGTTGGAGAGTTTCGTTGCATTAATCCCTTTTGTCTATCAATTTCTTACAACCAATTTTTTATTATTATTTTTTTTTTTGAATTGGAGCAATTTTTTGACTATGCTAATTGATTATTTTGATTTGGACCTATTTTTCCTTACAACAAATTGTTTATTTTTTGAATTGGAACTATTTTTTTCTTACAACTAGTTGCTTATCTATCTATTTTTTACAAAACTTTGACCAATTGATTATCTTTTTTCTTATTTGAATTAGACTTCTTTCACATAATTGATCTCCAAACTTTTCAAGAAGGGAATGATGCAGAAAGTTTTGAATGATATTTTTTTCTGTTTTGAAAATAAATTAAATTTTAGTTAGATAAGTTTTCTCTTTGATTTAGTAGAAAATAAACAAAAAAATTTCTTTTAGTAATTTTTTTGTTTGGTATCTATCTTCTTTATATAGACTTTTCTTTTTCTTTTTATACGTAGCGTAATTTCTATTCGATAGAACTGACATTTGTTGTGTGAATTAATAAGAGAAACCAAATTTTATATAATAAGATTCAATTTTATCATAAAATAAAAACCCGCACTTCAATTTTAACATTTGTTGAATGACTTTTACAGTTTTATTTCCTCGTCACGTTTGTTTTTATGGATAAAATCACCATTTACATCACAAATACTTGTTCAAATGGAGTTCTTTATGAAAACAAAGCTCCAATAGATGAGACAGAACTCAATTATGTGACTTCTTCTTTGACAAGAACATAAAAAACCGTGGGAAAGAAAGCTTTTTCTTTTTCTTTCCAGACTTGGTCAGTGGGGATTGATTGGTTTCAGAGTTATCTTCTGTTCCATATGAGTCACTTGGGCTGGAGGCATAAACAACAGCCTCATGTGATTGCTCCAACTTACTTAGCTCATTTCCTCCTTCAAAGCTTCCTTTTTGGTTTTTCTCAGTGTTGACTCCATCACCAGCCTTTCTCTTCTGTTCATGCTCTGCCCTCCATTTCCTCAGCTCCTGTTCAACTCCCAACTTCCCTTCTTTGGCCTTCTCAGCCTTTTCAGTTGCTTCTTTTAATGCCTTCTTTCTCGCATCCATGTCTCTGTTTACTTCTTCCAACTTCTCCAAGCTTCTCATTTCTGTTTCTTTAGCTTCCTCGATCCTTGAAACCGCTGCTGCTACTCTGGCGTTCGCGAGTTCTTCTGCCTCGTGAGCACATTTGCTGAGCTCATAGTACTCTTCTAGTGAAAGTGTAACACTTCGTGGAGAATCAGTGTCATTAGCTTTCAGTGTTGATTCACTCTCCTCCAAAGCCTTGATGGCGGCTAAGGCCAGCCTCTCTGAAGCTTTAGCTGCCTCGATTTCCTTTTGCGCAGCAAATAGCCTGCTCTCCATTGTACTTGCTCCAGCTTTTGCTTGATCTGCTTCTTCTTTCGCATTTCGTAGCTCCTCACGAGCAAGTTCAGCAAGTGACTTTGCTTCATCAGCCTCTTCTGCTGCTTGCTGAAGTTGCTTGGGTAGCTCCACCATTTTATCTCTCCCGTCTTTCTCCTTTGACTGAACTGAAGCTATCTCCGACCTTGTTCTGTCAATTTCAGCCTCTAAAGAAGCAACTGCTATGGAAGCCATTCCTTCTCTTTGTTTGATTGAGGTAAGAGCAGACTTTTCTTTCTCAAGTTCCAGTTGCAAGGAAGAGGAGGCTAATTTCAAGCAATTCACTTCAGCAGCTGCTTTTTCGATATTAACATTGACCTCTTCAAGTTCCTTCTTTGCAGAGGCAACAGCTGCTTGTAAATCTGGGTGGCTCATGTTTTCTGTCGAAGGATCGCTGTTTGTGGTTGAGTCGCACGCTTCCTGGTTTAGCTTGGATTCCATATAAGCTACCAATTCTGCCTTCAAATCAAGAAGCAGCGCTGAGGCAGTGTCAAGCTTTGATTTTAGGTCCTTTGAGGAATGTATCTCTTGGTTAAGTTTTTGGAGTTCCTCTTCCGCTTGCTTCAGTTCCTTCTCCCAGCGGTGAGTATCCTGGTCTCTAGCCATGGCTGCTCCAATTCTCTGTTCTTCCGCCTCTAAATGAGAAGCATGTGCTGATTCCAGTGACTCCTTTGTAGCTATCAGATCTATGGTGAGTTCTTCAACTGTCTTCTCAACTTCTTTTGATGCCAACATTGCTTCTTCTACTTTCTTTACAGCCACATCTTTATCTTGCACCAGTGCATCATATTCCTTGTGCAGAGTTTCTAGCTCCTCCTTGACAGAACACAACTCTGTAATTGCTGCTGTATGCCTCGCCTTGGCAACCTCAAGCTGCGCTTTAGCTGCAACACTGACATCTTCAGCAATTCCTTGTTCCATCTCCTCAACCCTCAGCTTAGCAAGCTCCGAGTCCTGCTTCGCCTGTTGTTCTTCTGTTTCTGCCTTCTCAAAATTAAGCTTCAACTGTTCTATGAGTCTCTTTGTGCTTTCTAGCTCTTTAAGAACTTGCAGTTTTGCAGCCTCAGCTGTTTCCGAATGTATTTTGTACTCAGGTATCTCCTCATGGATCTTTTTAAGCTCTTCTTCTATAAGGTTCCGTCTCTACAAAGTAACACGTACACTAAAATATGAACAAGAAAGGCAAAAAAAAAGGAAATAATATATATGTATCCTTTTAGTAGTATACCTCTACTGCTTGCATTCTGTGAGATTTCCAGTCAGTAATTCCTCCAAATTTTGAGACAGCTTCTTTAACAGATTCAAATGGCGCTGCAGTATCGATTAAACCTCTATGTGCGTCCACATTTTTCCGCGTTCCAGAGCTCACTGGTGATCCTGAGAATCTTGGAGACAAGTGCGGTCTAGGAGATCCACTAGGAGATGATACAGTTCTAGGTGACCCACCATTTATTGCTGTACCCACCGCAGCCTCGGTAATCTTTACACGAGATAAACCAATCTCATTTGGCTCCGAAACTTCTTCCACAGCAGTTGCAGCATCAGAAGCAGTAACTGACTCTTCAGAAGCATTGCCAGTTGAGCCATCAGTTTGAAATTGTTGAGTCTCTTTAGTATCAGTTTGAGATTGTGGAATATTATCAACCTCCTGTTGCAACTCAGGATTTACTGTTGCAACATTAACACTAACAATATCTGCACTCGCAGTGGCTTCAGATGCTTCAGCAGTTTTTAAGTCCTCCATTCGCTTGTACCTGAAATTACGACAAAACATAAAGACTGAAATTGAATATAAAGCACGGATTCACTAATTGAGAAAAAATTGAATATAAAACATCTTTGATGATCAAATTCTAGATTCAGTGAAACATACTCGGAATTTAAGAATCAAACATACTCTAATCAAGATCAGGGGATTTTTCATATTCGGAAACGGGAGTAAATAATTACCAATTACAGGATTTAATAGTTTTTTTTTTTAAAGAAGAAGATGAATACGAACAACGATTCTTTTTCGAATTTTATGATCAAAAATTAAGGTAAAAATAAAATAAAATAAATAAACAAACAATTCTAAAATTTTTCAGCTGAGGATTATAAATATGAAATACAACATCGGAACCTAGGAAAGACACAGTTCGATTAAGCCGACAAAAGCTGAGAAAGAAAGTCTTACAGGAGGATGAACAGCTTGATGGTGATCGGAGGTAGTAGAAAAGGTTAATTTATTATTCTTCAAAGAAAAAAAAAATTCAGACAGAACTTAGAAAGAGATAATCGCGGTCGGGGAGACAGATCATGAAGATATCTCTCATCCTCATCTTCTTCATACATCTGTCATTCTCTCCCTTTCATAATTTTCGTTTTGTTTGTTTCTTTTTTTTTTTTTAATTAATTTTAAAAAAAAAAAAAAAAAAAATTAATGAATTTAAAAAAAAAAAAAAAAAAAAAATTAGTGGGCTTCTTTTATTGCGTAGACATTGGTCCACGTTTAAAAGTAGATAAACCAAACTACATAAGACCTAAACAACGACAAAAAAAAGAACTGGTTTCGATTTATTTTAAGATAAACAAGGCTGGCAAAATGGAGAGGGTCGCATCAAATTTTGAGTTACAATACCCGACACGATATAATCTTTAATTTAATACTAGGTGACTCGCAGATAATACACATTACACAAGGCGTAGGGGAGAAAATAAATTTTTATATTAATCGTTTAAATTTTCGATTTTATTTTCTTTTTAACCGAAGGAATTTCAGGATCAAATCTAGATTAATTAACGAAATCCTAAATTCTGAGTATTTTGCCATTAAAAACGATTACGGATGATCAAACCTACTAGGTGTAACAATTTTCTTCATATACATGAAGAGAATCTACAATTAATCTAGACACTAAGTAAAAAAATATATATATCCATGAATTTGCCAAAAAAAAAATTTCGTGAATACAAAAAAATTACCACGGTTTACCACAATTTATCACTCGTTCATTAAAACAAGAGAACGTGGTAATCGTTGCAAAAACGTAGGTAAGATTTGCCACGAATTACCACGAAATTTATAGTGGGTATTAAATACCACGAATTGCCATGATTCTCGGACAAGATTCTTACTAATTATCCTTGTAGAACAAGGTTCTAACTACTTATCCCTTTAGAACAAAGTTCTCACTAGTTATCCTTCTCTTTCAATGTTCTTACTAATTACCCGTCTAAAACAACGTTCTCACTAGTTATCTTTTTCGGACAAGATTCTTACTAATTATCCCTTTAGAACAAGGTTCTCACTAGTTATCCTTCCAGAACAAGGTTCTCACTAGTTATCGTTCTCGGCAAGGTTATTACTAATTACCCGTCTAGAACAAGGTTCTCACTAGTTATCTTTCTCGGACAAGATTCTTACTAATTATCCCTCTAGAACAAGGTTCTCACTAGTTATCATTTTAGAACAATGTTCTCACTAGTTATCCTTCTCGGCAAAGTTATTACTAATTACCCGTCTAGAACAAGGTTCTCACTAGTTATCTTTTTCGGACAAGATTCTAACTAATTATCCCTCTAGAACAATGTTCTCACTAGTTATCCTTTTAGAACAATGTTGTCACTAGTTATCTTTCTCAGCAAGGTTATTACTAACTACTCGTCTAAAACAAGGTTCTCACTAGTTATCTTTCTCGGACAAGATTCTTATTAATTATCCCTTTAGAACAAGGTTCTAACTAGTTATCCTTCCAGAACAAGGTTCTCACTAGTTATCCTTCTCGGCAAGGTTATTACTAATTACCCGTCTAGAACAAGGTTCTCACTAGTTATCTTTCTCGGACAAGATTCTTACTAATTATCCGTCTAGAACAAGGTTCTCACTACTTATCCTTTTAGAACAAGGTTCTCACTAGTTATCCTTCTCGGTCAAGGTTCTTACTAATTATCCGTCTAGAACAAGGTTCTCACCAGTTATCTTTCACGGACAAGATTCTTACTAATTATCCCTCTAGAACAAGGTTCTAACTAGTTATCCTTCCAGAACAAGGTTCTCACTAGTTATCCTTCTCGCCAAGGTTATTACCAATTACCCGTCTAGAACAAAGTTCTCACCAGTTATCTTTCTCGGACAAGATTCTTACTAATTATCCCTCTAGAACAAGGTTCTCACTAGTTATCCATTTAGAACAATGTTCTCACTAGTTATCCTTCTCGGCAAGGTTATTACTAATTACCCGTCTAGAACAAGGTTCTCACTAGTTATCTTTCTCGGACAAGATTCTCACTAATTATCCCTCTAGAACAAGGTTCTCACTACTTATCCTTTTAGAACAAGGTTCTCACTAGTTATCCTTCTCGGTCAAGGTTCTTACTAATTATCCGTCTAGAACAAAGTTCTCACCAGTTATCTTTCTCGGACAAGATTCTTACTAATTATCCCTTTAGAACAAGGTTCTCACTAGTTATCTTTCCAGAACAATGTTCTCACTAGTTATCCTTCTCGGCAAGGTTATTACTAATTACCCGTCTAGAACAAGGTTCTCACTAGTTATCTTTCTCGGACAAGATTCTTACTAATTATCCCTCTAGAACAACGTTCTCACTACTTATCCTTTTAGAACAATGTTGTTACTAGTTATCTTTCTCGGCAAGGTTACTACTAACTACTCGTCTAGAACAAGGTTCTCACCAGTTATCTTTCTCGGACAAGATTCTTACTAATTATCCCTCTAGAACAAGGTTCTAACTAGTCATCCTTCCAGAACAAGGTTCTCACTAGTTATCGTTCTCGGCAAGGTTATTACTAACTACCCGTCTAGAATAACGTTCTCACTAGTTATCTTTCTCGGACAAGATTCTTACTAATTATCCCTCTAGAACAACGTTCTCACTACTTATCCTTTTAGAACAATGTTGTTACTAGTTATCTTTCTCGGCAAGGTTACTACTAACTACTCGTCTAGAACAAGGTTCTCACCAGTTATCTTTCTCGGACAAGATTCTTACTAATTATCCCTCAAGAACAAGGTTCTAACTAGTCATCCTTTCAGAACAAGGTTCTCACTAGTTATCGTTCTCGGCAAGGTTATTACTAACTACCCGTCTAGAATAACGTTCTCACTAGTTATCTTTCTCGGACAAGATTCTTACTAATTATCCCTCTAGAACAAGGTTCTCACTAGTTATCCTTCCAGAACAAGGTTCTCACTAGTTATCCTTCTCGGCAAGGTTATTACTAATTATCCGTCTAGAACAAAGCTCTCACTAGTTATCTTTCTCGGAAAAGATTCTTACTAATTATCCTTCTAGAACAAGGTTCTCACTAGTTATCCTTTTAGAACTATGTTCTCACTAGTTATCCCTCTCGGCAAAGTTATTACTAATTACCCGTCTAGAACAACGTTCTCACTAGTTATCTTTTTCGGACAAGATTCTTACTAATTATCCCTCTAAAACAAGGTTCTAACTAGTTATCCTTCCAGAACAAGGTTCTCACTAGTTATCCTTCTCGGCAAGGTTATTATTAATTACCCGTCTAGAACAAGGTTCTCACTAGTTATCTTTCTGAGACAAGATTCTTACTTATCCCTCTAAAACAAGGTTCTCACTAGTTATCCTTTTAGAACAATGTTCTCACTATTTATCTTTCTCGGCAAGGTTATTACTAATTACCCGTCTAGAACAAGGTTCTCACTAGTTATCTTTCTCGGACAAGATTCTTACTAATTATCCCTCTAGAACAGGGTTCTAACTAGTTATCCTTCCAGAAAAAGGTTCTCACTAGTTATCCTTCTCGGCAAGGTTATTACTAATTACCCGTCTAGAAAAAGGTTCTCACTAATTATCTTTTTCGGACAAGATTCTTACTAATTATCCCTCTAGAACAAGGTTCTCACTAGTTATCCTTTTAGAACAATGTTCTCACTAGTTATCCTTCTCGGCAAGGTTATTACTAATTACCCGTCTAGAACAAGGTTCTCACTAGTTATCTTTCTCAGACAAGATCCTTACTTATCCCTCTAAAACAAGGTTCTCACTAGTTATACTTTTAGAACAATGTTCTCACTAGTTATCTTTCTCGGCAAGGTTATTACTAATTACCCGTCTAGAACAAGGTTCTCACTAGTTATCTTTCTCGGACAAGATTCTTACTAATTATCCCTCTAAAACAAGGTTCTAACTAGTTTTCCTTCCAGAACAAGGTTCTCACTAGTTATCCTTCTCGGCAAGGTTATTACTAATTACCCGTTTAGAACAAGGTTCTCACTAGTTATCTTTCTCAGACAAGATTCTTACTTATCCCTCTAAAACAAGGTTTTCACTAGTTATCCTTTTAGAACAATGTTCTCACTATTTATCCTTCTCGGCAAGGTTATTGATATGTTTGCATTTTGCATCGTTTTATCTTGCATAATTCATACGTTTAGACGTGTTATTCACCCTGTTCTTGTCATTTATTCCTAGTTTTGCATACTTAGAGTGTTTTGCATTAGGTTTGCATACATCCTGCATATTTGGCTTGTTATAGGTACTTTCAGGTGATTTTGGAGAAGTTAGGCCCGAAGCTGCTAGGACACGCCACTCGACCTGGATGCCCTAGCAGACGTGTTTTACCGAAGCTGTCTTGAGCATACCACTCGACCTGGATGCCCCAGCAGACGTGTTTGACCGAAGCTGTCTTGAGCATACCACTCGACCTGGATGCCCCAGCAGACGTGTTTGACCGAAGCTGTGTTGAGCATACCACTCGACCTGGATGCTACAACAGACTCAAGCACCTATGCTAGAGCAGACGTGATCGAGTCCATGCAGGAAATGGAGCAGAAACTCAGCTCTAGCACCCATGCTCGAGCTGTATGATTAAGCAGAGACAAAAGGCATCTTGAAGGTTCTCACTAGTTATCTTTCTCGGACAAGATTCTTACTAATTATCCCTTTAGAACAAGGTTCTCACTACTTATCCTTTTAGAACAAGGTTCTCACTTGTTATCCTTCTCGGTCAAGGTTCTTACTAATTACCCGTCTAGAACAAGGTTCTCACCAATTATCTTTCTCGGACAAGATTCTTACTAATTATCCCTCTAGAACAAGGTTCTAACTAGTTATCCTTCCAGAAGAAGGTTCTCACTAGTTATCCTTCTCGGCAAGGGTATTACTAATTACATGGCTACTAATTACTCGACCAGTCGAGCTCGACTACCCCAGCTCGAGCAGGACGATCGAGCCAGACGTCATTTTCTTCCGTCTAGCTCAACCACCCAGCTCAGCCACACCACATCGAGCCAGTGCATCGAGTTCGCCTCCCCCTGTATGCAAACGAGATCTAAAGGCAGTCAGAACCTCATCCGATACATCGACAATATTCATAAGCTACCACAACTGTTGAGAGAGCCGAGTGAACTTCTCAACACTGATCTCCAGGATCCAATAAATATGGCTGATCATATTCCACCACCACAGCCTGAACATGTGCCTCATCAGAGAAGACCCCGTTTGATAGGAGCAGGGGATGCCCCTAATACTCATACCAACAGACAAGGGATTGTCCCTCCTGCGGTCCAGAACAACAATTTTGAGATCAAGAGCAGCTTGATCGCCATGGTGAAGAACAAGTTTCATGGACTACCTATGGAGGACCCTCTTGATCATCTGGATGAGTTTGATAGGCTCTGCAGCCTTACCAAGATCAATGGGGTCAGTGAAGATGGTTTCAAACTAAGGCTCTTTCCCTTCTCTCTGGGTGACAGAGCCCATCACTGGGAAAAGACTCTACCGCATGGATCCATCGCTTCCTGGGATGACTGCAAGAAAGCCTTTCTGGCCAAGTTCTTCTCCAATGCCAGGACAGCACGTTTGAGGAATGAAATTTCTAGATTCACTCAGAAGGATGGTGAAAGTTTCTGTGAATGCTGGGATCGATTCAAGAGCTACACTACTCAATGCCCTCACCACAGTTTCAGTAAAGAGTCCCTCCTTAGCACTCTCTACAGAGGCGTTCTCCCGAAGGTCCGAATGCTTCTCGATACAGCCAGCAGTGGTAACTTCCTCAACCAAGACGTTGATGCTGGCTGGGCATTAGTGGAGAACCTAGCACAATCTGATGGTAACTACACTGCTGAGTATGATAGGAGTGTCCGGCCAAGTGTTGCTACAGATGATCAGACTCGAGCCATCAAAGCCTTGACTGCTAAGTTGGATCAACTACTATAGCAAAAGAAACAAGTTCACTTTGCTTCTGAGGATACAGTGTTCCAAGTTCAAGATGGGGAAGATGATGGTCTAGAGGAGGTCAGCTATGTGCAGAATCAGGGTCAGTACAACAAAGGTTTCATCAACTACAACAACAACCCGAATCTGTCCTACAGGAGTACCAACGTTGCTAACCCTCAGGATCAAGTCTATCTACCTCAGCAACAACCTCAGTCCAAGACTTTTGTTCCCTACAATCATCAACAGAACTTTGCTCCTTAGCCGCCCTATCAGAACAACTATCAGCAACAGGGAGTCATGGGTCCACCACCTGGTTTCACATCTCACCAAGCTCAGCCTTCTACAGCTCCAGATCATGAGACGACAAACATGCTGCAACAAATTCTTCAGGGTCAAGCAGCTGGTGCAATAGAATCTCTAAGAAATTTGGTGAACTCAAAACCCAGCTGGACTACAACTACAATGCTCTCAACAGCAAGATTGAGACATTGAACTCCAGGATTAAATACTTGGAGGGCAAAACTGCATCTACTTCCTCCACAGCACTTATTGGATAACTTCCAGGAAAAGCAATTCAGAACCCCAAGGAGTATTGCAATGCCATATTTTCAATGGAATCAAGTCCCATTACTGATCATGAAACTGCAGTTAGAGAAATTGAGTTTTTGCTTTATGGTTCAGATGCTCCCACCAATGCAATTGAAAAAGCGCTCCCAACAAGCGTAGGCACTCCTCAAGTCACTGTGGACAGTGAGGTTGAAGATAGGGAGGATTTGAGCTGCAAAGAACACGAAAAAACTCGTCTGGAGGCTGACTCTATCACCCAGCTCAACCACCCTGGTCGAGCTAGACCTCCACCTACTGTAAAACCTACTGTTTTAGAGAAAAAAAAGCACCCTTTGTCCCTCCTCCTTACAAACCTAAACCGCCTTTCCCAGGAAGATTCAAGAAGGATAAGGACGTAACCATGGTTGAAAACAAGGGTAGTGTCGATTGCATTGATTCACCAAGCACGACAAAGATTGAGCCTAAGTCTCTCCCCAAGCTTGGCAATCCTGGTATGTTCTCCATAACTTGCCATCTTGGTGATTTGGCAATTGAAGATGCTCTATGTGACTCTGGTTCAAGTGTTAATGTCATGTCCCGTGAGATGTTAGACAGTCTAGGATAAGACATCTAACTTATCACCCATCACCAATCACTTTTGGAGACGCTCATTCACGAAAGCCAGTTGGTCTTTTGGAAGATTACCCATTTAAAGTTGGGGATTGTATAGTCCCAACGGACTTCATCATTATGGAAATGAAGAAGGCCAACAAGTTCCCACTGCTCCTTGGCACTCCCTTCCTCAACACCACTGGTGCAAACATAGACTTCAAGAACCAAAGGGTAGTCCTTATGAATGTGGATGACAAGGCCTATTACCCACTAAAAGCTTCTCCTAGTGAGCTATGTGGCACAATGACTATCAAAGATGATGGCTACCGTGATGAGAAAGAATAGTACATTGGCACAGTTGAGAAGGTCGATGAAGCTCCACCCCCAAAGGTCTATGAAGAGAATAAGAAATCTCTGGTACAAAAGGATAGAGTTGAGAGTACAATGAATGAGCAAGGGGTCAAACCATTCATACATGATCAGATCATCGCAGAGGAGACCTCAGTTCCCACTCTATGAACCACCATAGACCTAAGAAAAAGGAAGTCAAGCTTAGAGACTTTAAACAAGCTCACTTGGGAGGAAGTCCCATGTCTATCTCTGTACATATTTCTTTGTTTTAGGTTTTAAAACGTCAAATAAGTGTGCTAAGCTATTTTGATTTTGTCTTGATTGTGTGATTTCAGGAAAGTATGAGAGTATGGATCATGACAAGGAAGCACCAACTCTGAGCCTTAGGAAGGAATTTTCAGATTTCAAAATTCTGACATATGGACCCAAGACGAGCCAACTTGGCCGGGTCAGAGCTCACATGCTCGAGTGCAGAGGCGTCAGGGACGAGTCAGAAGAGTGTTTGGTCGAGTCACACGCTGGCTCACGCACCCAGCTCGACCAAGGACGTCAAGACAGACGCTTTGGCTCGTCTCACTCAAGCTTTCAGCTCGACCACTACCCGGCCGAGTCACCGTAATCACCAAGGTACCCGTACTGACCCTTCTTGTATATATTAGTTGCATCGTTTTCATGTTGTCTGTTACCTCTTAATCTTTCTTTCCAAATTTTTATTACACAAGGGACTGTGTAATTTAAGTTTGGGGGAAGGGTTAAAGGTTGTATTGATGTGTTTCCTCTGTTCTTATTTTGATTTTGTGCATCCTTGAGTCTGCATGCATCTATGGCATAGAAAAACCAAAAAAAATTTTGAAAATTTTCGAAAATGATTACACAAAAACAGAGTGTTCATTTAGTTGCATTTACATTTTAGGTTTGAGTCTAGATTGTTTCATATAGGGCTGTTGCATATGCATAGGGGATGATGATGATTTAAAACCTTGTAAACTTGCTGATTCAACTGTATGACTTCAATGCCCTCGTTTCTAGTTGTTTAATGCCTTGATATTGAGCTTGAAGTAAGACTGAACCATGTTCTGAATGCACAACTAGATCGAGTCTTAGCTGAAGCATGCTGTGATTTTCTGTCAGTCCCCATCTATTTGAACCTAAATTTAACTTATAATTATCATGTCTAAGCATAGAATTTGAACTCGTGGATACCATATACATACTTGGATTCTCTTTCATCTGTTTATACCACTCTTTGCTAATCCAAGTAGCTGATTCTCATTGTTAGATCAGTTTTACCATGCCCTTACCCTAGCCTTTTTTCAAGCCATGCTATTACTTTAGTGAGTGTGTGAGGTCTATTTCTGAATGAGCTTGGCAGAAAGTGTTAGGTTTGAGCCGACAAGGATAGAATCTCATGTAGTTCTGGTTTGCAATTTTCGAATCAGATAGGACTAGATGGGATCTTGATCATTGGATATTGGGGTGGGTTCTGTGGATAGAAAAGAATGAGAAAAACTTGGAAAAAGAAAAGAAAATGGTAAGAGTTCTTAGGAGGGGAATGATCTGAATGTTTGAATATCTAGTAAAGGATTAGGGGATGTGCATAATAAAAGAAAAAAAGAAAAGGCAGAAAGCTCAAAAGTCTGAAAAATATAAAAACGCCTAAGCTAAGTTAAGAAAAGAACCCCAATCCGCTAGATGTATATGTGTATAACCCCTCCTAGAACCAAAAACAAAAAGAAAAAGATGAAACCGTTCCAAGATATCAAAAGAAAAAGCCTAAGGGTGAAGGGTAGAATCAGGATGACTTTCTGGGTTTTAGACTAAGGGATAAGAACGCTTGTGTAGGACTGGGTAGATGGGAGTCTATTCTTGTATGCATAGGTTGGTTCTTACCTTTAGCATTCTACTAAAGCTCATTCTGTTTCATTGAGAGACCCTTGTTCTGAAACGTCAAAACCATACTGAAGGGACCATTTTTGTCTCTTGACCTTACCCTTAGCCAAATGAGTTCATTGAATATGTTTAGCTTGATTCATGGTTTCTGTCTAAATAAATGTTAAGGGGAATGATAGATTTGAATGCATGTCTAGGTTGAGGTTTGATTGAACTTGTGCTGAGAAGAGTATGGCTAACGTTTTTAAGTAGATTTCACAACTTTGCATTCTAGAATTGGTAACTTGGACATTGAGATCATCTGTTACAATCTGCAAGTTTTGGTTCTGAGTCCCCACCTTCAACCCACTTCTCCATTCTTATTCCTTTGTTTGCTTGAGGGCAAGCAAAGACTAAGTCTGGGGGAGTTGATATGTTTGCATTTTGCATCGTTTTATCTTGCATAATTCATACGTTTAGACGTGTTATTCACCCTGTTCTTGTCATTTATTCCTAGTTTTGCATACTTAGAGTGTTTTGCATTAGGTTTGCATACATCCTGCATATTTGGCTTGTTACAGGTATTTTCAGGTGATTTTGGAGAAGTTAGGCCCGAAGCTGCTAGGACACGCCACTCGACCTGGATGCCCCAGCAGACGTGTTTTACCGAAGCTGTCTTGAGCATACCACTCGACCTGGATGCCCCAGCAGACATGTTTAACTAAGTTGTCTTGAGCATACCACTCGACCTGGATGCCCCAGCAGACGTGTTTGACCGAAGCTGTCTTGAGCATACCACTCGACCTGGATGCTACAACAGACTCAAGCACCTATGCTAAAGCAGACGTGATCGAGTCCATGCAGGAAATGGAGCAGAAACTCAGCTCTAGCACCCATGCTCGAGCTATATGATCAAGCAGAGACAAAAGGCGTCTTGAAGATTTCTGGCCGAGCTCGAGTACCCATGCTCGAGCTGCATGATCAAGACCAACATAAAAGAGGAGTCTTGGAATTTTTGAGCCCAGCTCGAGCCCCTGCAATCGAGTGGACTGCTCAAACTCAACACAGAAAAATGCAGTCTTGATTTCACCTGCTTGAGCACAGCACTCGACCAAACACAAAAAAATGCAATCTTGATTTCGTCTGCTTGAGCATAGCACTCGACCAAAACGTGGTCGAGCTAGACCTTACCCCGCACGTTTTTACTATTTTGCCCATGACGTTTTAGGGTTTTTAAGACTTAGTATAAATACCTAAGGGGGATGAATACTAAGAAAAGAACGTTTTATCCCTAAATTTTGAGTTTTCCATAGTGTTCTTCATTGTTCTTAATTTCCAGAACTTGTAATTTGATTTCTACTTGTTATTTTGAGTTTGTTTCTTCTGTTCTACCATTTCTCCATCTATTTCTATCATCCATGCAAGTTTTTATGATTTCTGGGTTTGTGTTCTTGATGTTCTTCATGAGTTTTGAGTAGTCATTAGGGTTCTTGAGGATGGGATAGATTAGGTGTAGAATCTTAGTCTTTCAAGTGGTTTAAGAGTAGATTGTTTGATTTCCCTTCTAAATCAGTGTTCTTAATGCTAGTTTCTTTCTGATCAATTGAGATTAGAACTTAGGTGTTTTTCCACCCAAAAGGTGTTTGATAAAATGCTTGACTAAACTGATGTTAGAGATTTGCATGCCTAGCCTAAGGGATTAGTTGTCTAGGGTGTTTATTGACAATATTGAACTGAATCTTATTGCCTGCTAGGGTAGATTTCGCCAAGGGATTGAGTCTGGAACTAGTCTAGTTTGAGGTTACTTATCACGGGAGTGGACTTAACTGGTTGTGATGTTTGATGTCTAGGGAATAGCTTGAATGAGTTTTGTTAAACCACTTGAATAGGCTAAGAGGACACACTGAGTCGATTACCCCATCCTTAGGAACTTCTCTTGCATTGTTTGATAGTGCTGTTAGTCCCATACGCTGTTTATGTTATTGCTCTGCTTCTGTTAGTTCTTGTTAGTCTTATACAGTATTTGTTTTAGTTTCCATTCTCAGTTTCTGTATAGGTTGCTAGACCCCAATACGCTATTTGCTTGGCTTGACTTGAATTGCTTGATCACATCTTTTTTGGCTAATATCTTCACCCTTATGGATTGACACCTTACTATACTACAACGAAACTTTGGTCTAGTAAGAAATTGACCTATATTAGTTATTACTAATTACCCGTCTAGAACAAGGTTCTCACTAGTTATCTTTCTCGGACAAGATTCTTACTAATTATCCCTCTAGAACAAGGTTCTCACTACTTATCCTTTTAGAACAAGGTTCTCACTTGTTATCCTTCTCGGTCAAGGTTCTTACTAATTATCCGTCTAGAACAAGGTTCTCACCAATTATCTTTCTCGGACAAGATTCTTACTAATTATCCCTCCAAAACAAGGTTCTAACTAGTTATCCTTCCAGAAGAAGGTTCTCACTAGTTATCCTTCTCGGCAAGGGTATTACTAATTACCCGGCTAGAACAAGGTTCTCACTAGTTATCTTTCTCGGACAAGATTCTTACTAATTATCCCTCTAGAACAAGGTTCTCACTAGTTATCATTTTAGAACAATGTTCTCACTAGTTATCCTTCTCGGCAAGGTTATTACTAATTACCCGTCTAGAACAAGGTTCTCACTAGTTATCTTTCTCAGACAAGATTCTTACTAATTATCCCTCTAGAATAATGTTCTCACTAGTTATCCTTTTAGAAGAATGTTGTCACTAGTTATCTTTCTCGGCAAGGTTATTACTAACTACTCGTCTAGAACAAGGTTCTCACTAGTTATCTTTCTCGGACAAGATTCTTACTAATTATCCCTTTAGAACAGGGTTCTAACTAGTAATCCTTCCAGAACAATGTTCTCACTAGTTATCCTTCTCGGCAAGGTTATTACTAATTACCCATCTAGAACAAGGTTCTCACTAGTTATCTTTCTCGGACAAGATTCTTACTAATTATCCCTCTAGAACAAGGTTCTCACTAGTTATCCTTTTAGAACAATGTTCTCACTAGTTATCCTTCTCGGCAAGGTTATTACTAATTACCCGTCTAGAACAAAGTTCTCACTAGTTATCTTTCTCAGACAAGATTCTTACTTATCCCTCTAAAACAAGGTTCTCACTAGCTATACTTTTAGAACAATGTTCTCACTAGTTATCTTTCTCGGCAAGGTTATTACTAATTACCCGTCTAGAACAAGGTTCTCACTAGTTATCTTTCTCGGACAAGATTCTTACTAATTATCCCTCTAGAACAAGGTTCTAACTAGTTATCCTTCCAGAACAAGGTTCTCACTAGTTATCCTTCTCGGCAAGGTTATTACTAATTACCCGTCTAGAACAAGGTTCTCACTAGTTATCTTTCTCGGACAAGATTCTTACTAATTATCCCTCTAGAACAAGGTTCTCACTAGTTATCCATTTAGAACAATGTTCTCACTAGTTATCCTTCTTGGCAAGGTTATTACTAATTACCCGTCTAGAACAAGGTTTTCAGTAGTTATCTTTCTCGGACAAGATTCTTACTAATTATCCCTCTAGAACAAGGTTCTCACTACTTATCCTTTTAGAACAAGGTTCTCACTAGTTATCCTTCTCGGTCAAGGTTCTTACTAATTATCCATCTAGAACAAGGTTCTCACCAGTTATCTTTCTCGGACAAGATTCTTACTAATTATCCCTCTAGAACAAGGTTCCCACTAGTTATCCTTCCAGAACAATGTTCTCACTAGTTATCCTTCTCGGAAAGGTTATTACTAATTACCCGTCTAGAACAAGGTTCTCATTAGTTATCTTTCTCAGACAAGATTCTTACTAATTATCCCTCTAAAACAAGGTTCTCACTAGTTATCATTTTAGAACAATGTTCTCACCAGTTATCCTTCTCGGCAAGGTTATTACTAATTACCCGTCTAGAACAAGGTTCTCACTAGTTATCTTTCTGGAACAATGGTCTCACTACTTATCCTTCTCGGCAAGGTTGTTACTAATTACCCGTCTAGAACAAGGTTCTCACTAGTTATCTTTCTCGGACAAGATTCTTACTAATTATCCATCTAGAACAATTTTCTCACTAGTTATCCTTTTAGAACAATGTTCTTACTAGTTATCTTTCTCAGCAAGGTTATTACTAACTACCCGTCTAGAACAAGGTTCTCACTAGTTATCTTTCTCGGACAAGATTCTTACTAATTATCCCTCTAGAACAAGGTTCTAACTAGTTATCACTTTAGAACAAGGTTATCACTAGTTACCCTTCTCTTTCAATGTTCTTACTAATTACCCGTCTAGAACAAGGTTCTCACTAGTTATCTTTCTCGGACAAGATTCTTACTAATTATCCCTCTAGAACAAGGTTCTCACTAGTTATCCTTCCGGAACAAGGTTCTCACTAGTTATCGTTCTCGGCAAGGTTATTACTAACTACCCTTCTAGAACAACGTTCTCACTAGTTATCTTTCTCGGACAAGATTCTTATTAATTATCCCTCTAGAACAAGGTTCTAACTATTTATCCTTCCAGAACAAGGTTCTCACTAGTTATCCTTCTCGGCAAGGTTATTACTAATTACCCGTCTAGAACAAGGTTCTCACTAGTTATCTTTCTCGGACAAGATACTTACGAATTATCCCTCTAGAACAAGGTTCTAACTAGTTATCCTTCCAGAACAAGGTTCTCACTAGTTATCCTTCTCGGTCAAGGTTCTTACTAATTATCCGTCTAGAACAAGGTTTTCACCAGTTATCTTTCTCGGACAAGATTCTTACTAATTATCCTTCTAGAACAAGGTTCTAACTAGTTATCCTTCCAGAACAAGGTTCTCACTAGTTATCCTTCTCGGCAAGGTTATTACTAACTACCCTTCTAGAACAACGTTCTCACTAGTTATCTTTCTCAGACAAGATTCTTATTAATTATCCCTCTAGAACAAGGTTCTAACTATTTATCCTTCCAGAACAAGGTTCTCACTAGTTATCCTTCTCGGCAAGGTTATTACTAATTACCCGTCTAGAACAAGGTTCTCACTAGTTATCTTTCTCGAACAAGATTCTTACTAATTATCCCTCTAGAACAAGGTTCTCCCTACTTATCCTTTTAGAACAAGGTTCTCACTAGTTATCCTTCTCGATCAAGGTTCTTACTAATTATCCGTCTAGCACAAGGTTCTCACCAGTTATCTTTCTCGGACAAGATTCTCACTAATTATCCCTCTAGAACAAGGTTCTCACTAGTTATCCTTCCAGAACAATGTTCTCGCTAGTTAACCTACTCGGCAAGGTTATTACTAATTACCCGTCTAGAACAAGGTTCTCACTAGTTATCTTTCTCGGACAAGATTCTTACTAATTATCCCTCTAAAACAAGGTTCTCACTATTTATCATTTTAGAACAATGTTCTCACTAGTTATCCTTCTCGGCAAGGTTATTACTAATTACCCGTCTAGAACAAAGTTCCCACTAGTTATCTTTTTCGGACAAGATTCTTACTAATTATCCCTCTAGAACAACGTTCTCACTACTTATCCTTTTAGAACAATGTTGTTACTAGTTATCTTTCTCGGCAAGCTTATTACTAACTACTCGTCTAGAACAAGGTTCTCACCAGTTATCTTTCTCGGACAAGATTCTTACTAATTATCCCTCTAGAACAAGGTTCTAACTAGTCATCCTTCCAGAACAAGGTTCTCACTAGTTATCGTTCTCGGCAAGGTTATTACTAACTACCCGTCTAGAACAACGTTCTCACTAGTTATCTTTCTCGGACAAGATTCTTACTAATTATCCCTCTAAAACAAGGTTCTAACTAGTTATCTTTCCAGAACAAGGTTCTCACTAGTTATCCTTCTCGGCAAGGTTATTACTAATTACCCGTGTAGAACAAGGTTCTCACTAGTTATCTTTCTCAGACAAGATTCTTACTTATCCCTCTAAAACAAGGTTCTCACTAGTTATCCTTTTAGAACAATGTTCTCACTATTTATCCTTCTCGGCAAGGTTATTACTAATTACCCGTCTAGAACAAGGTTCTCACTAGTTATCTTTCTCGGACAAGATTCTTATGAATTATCCCCCTAGAACAAGGTTCTCACTAATTACCCGTCTAGAACAAGGTTCTCATTAGTTATCCTTCTCGGTCAAGGTTCTTACTAATTATCCGTCTAGAACAAGGTTCTCACTAGTTATCCTTCTCGGTCAAGGTTCTTACTAATTATCCGTCTAGAACAAGGTTTTCACCAGTTATCTTTCTCGGACAAGATACTTACTAATTATCCCTCTAGAACAAGGTTCTAACTAGTTATCCTTCCAGAACAAGGTTCTCACTAGTTATCCTTCTCGGCAAGGTTATTACTAATTACCCGTCTAGAACAAGGTTCTCACTAGTTATCTTTCTCGGCAAGGTTATTACTAACTACCCGTCTAGAACAAGGTTCTCACTAGTTATCTTTCTCGGACAAGATTCTTACTAATTATTCCTCTAGAACAAGGTTCTAACTAATTATCCCTTTATAACAAGGTTATCACTAGTTACCCTTCTCTTTCAATGTTCTTACTAATTACCCGTCTAGAACAAGGTTCTCACTAGTTATCTTTCTCGGACAAGATTCTTACTAATTATCCCTCTAGAACAAGGTTCTCACTAGTTATCCTTCCGGAACAAGGTTCTCACTAGTTATCCTTCTCGGCAAGGTTATTACTAACTACCCTTCTAGAACAACGTTCTCACTAGTTATCTTTCTCGGACAAGATTCTTATTAATTATCCCTCTAGAACAAGGTTCTAACTATTTATCCTTCCAGAACAAGGTTCTCACTAGTTATCCTTCTCGGCAAGGTTATTACTAATTACCCGTCTAGAACAAGGTTCTCACTAGTTATCTTTCTCGGACAAGATACTTACGAATTATCCCTCTAGAACAAGGTTCTAACTAGTTATCCTTCCAGAACAAGGTTCTCACTAGTTATCCTTCTCGGCAAGGTTATTACTAATTACCCGTCTAGAACAAGGTTCTCACTAGTTATCTTTCTCGGCAAGGTTATTACTAACTACCCGTCTAGAACAAGGTTCTCACTAGTTATCTTTCTCGGACAAGATTCTTACTAATTATTCCTCTAGAACAAGGTTCTAACTAATTATCCCTTTATAACAAGGTTATCACTAGTTACCCTTCTCTTTCAATGTTCTTACTAATTACCCGTCTAGAACAAGGTTCTCACTAGTTATCTTTCTCGGACAAGATTCTTACTAATTATCCCTCTAGAACAAGGTTCTCACTAGTTATCCTTCCGGAACAAGGTTCTCACTAGTTATCCTTCTCGGCAAGGTTATTACTAACTACCCTTCTAGAACAACGTTCTCACTAGTTATCTTTCTCGGACAAGATTCTTATTAATTATCCCTCTAGAACAAGGTTCTAACTATTTATCCTTCCAGAACAAGGTTCTCACTAGTTATCCTTCTCGGCAAGGTTATTACTAATTACCCGTCTAGAACAAGGTTCTCACTAGTTATCTTTCTCGGATAAGATTCTTACTAATTATCCCTCTAGAACAACGTTCTCACTAGTTATCCTTTTAGAACAATGTTCTCACTAGTTATCCTTCTCGGCAAGGTTATTACTAATTACCCGTCTAGAACAAGGTTCTCACTAGTTATCTTTCTCGGACAAGATTCTTACTAATTATCCCTCTAGAACAAGGTTCTCACTAGTTATCCTTCCAGAATAATGTTCTCGCTAGTTATCCTACTCGGCAAGGTTATTACTAATTACCCGTCTAGAACAAGGTTCTCACTAGTTATCTTTCTCGGACAAGATTCTTACTAATTATCCCTCTAAAACATGGTTCTCACTAGTTATCATTTTAGAACAATGTTCTCACTAGTTATCCTTCTCGGCAAGGTTATTACTAATTACCCGTCTAGAACAAGGTTCTCACTAGTTATCTTTCTCGGACAAGATTCTTACTAATTATCCCTCTAGAACAACGTTCTCACTAGTTATCCTTTTAGAACAATGTTCTCACTAGTTATCCTTCTCGGCAAGGTTATTACTTATTACCCGTCAAGAACAAGGTTCTCATTAGTTATCCTTCTCGGTCAAGGTTCTTACTAATTATCCGTCTAGAACAAGGTTCTCACCAGTTATCTTTCTCGGACAAGATTCTTACTAATTATCCCTCTAGAACAAGGTTCTAACTAGTTATCCTTCCAGAACAAGGTTCTCACTAGTTATCCTTCTCGGTCAAGGTTCTTACTAATTATCCGTCTAGAACAAGGTTTTCACCAGTTATCTTTTTCGATCATGATTCTTATTAATTATCCTTCTAGAACAAGGTTCTAACTAGTTATCCTTCCAGAACAAGGTTCTCACTAGTTATCCTTCTCGGCAAGGTTATTACTAATTACCCGTCTAGAACAAAGTTCTCACTAGTTATCTTTCTCGGATAAGATTCTTACTAATTATCCCTCTAGAACAACGTTCTCACTAGTTATCCTTTTAGAACAATGTTCTTACTAGTTATCTTTCTCGGCAAGGTTATTACTAACTACCTGTCTAGAACAAGGTTCTCACTAGTTATCTTTCTCGGACAAGATTCTTACTAATTATCCCTCTAGAACAAGGTTCTAACTAATTATCCCTTTAGAACAAGGTTATCACTAGTTACCCTTCTCTTTCAATGTTCTTACTAATTACCCGTCTAGAACAAGGTTCTCACTAGTTATCTTTCTCGGACAAGATTCTTACTAATTATCCCTCTAGAACAAGGTTCTCACTAGTTATCCTTTCGGAACAAGGTTCTCACTAGTTATCGTTCTCGGCAAGGTTATTACTAACTACCCTTCTAGAACAACGTTCTCACTAGTTATCTTTCTCGGACAAGATTCTTATTAATTATCTCTCTAGAACAAGGTTCTAACTATTTATCCTTCCAGAACAAGGTTCTCACTAGTTATCCTTCTCGGCAAGGTTATTACTAATTACCCGTCTAGAACAAGGTTCTCACTAGTTATCTTTCTCGGATAAGATTCTTACTAATTATCCCTCTAGAACAACGTTCTCACTAGTTATCCTTTTAGAACAATGTTCTCACTAGTTATCCTTCTCGGCAAGGTTATTACTAATTACCCGTCAGGAACAAGGTTCTCACTAGTTATCTTTCTCGGACAAGATTCTTACTAATTATCCCTCTAGAACAAGGTTCTCACTAGTTATCCATTTAGAACAATGTTCTCACTAGTTATCCTTCTCGGCAAGGTTATTACTAATTACCCGTCTAGAACAAAGTTCCCACTAGTTATCTTTTTCGGACAAGATTCTTACTAATTATCCCTCTAGAACAACGTTCTCACTACTTATCTTTTTAGAACAATGTTGTTACTAGTTATCTTTCTCGGCAAGCTTATTACTAACTACTCGTCTAGAACAAGGTTCTCACCAGTTATCTTTCTCGGACAAGATTCTTACTAATTATCCCTCTAGAACAAGGTTCTAACTAGTCATCCTTCCAGAACAAGGTTCTCACTAGTTATCGTTCTCGGCAAGGTTATTACTAACTACCCGTCTAGAACAACGTTCTCACTAGTTATCTTTCTCGGACAAGATTCTTACTAATTATCCCTCTAAAACAAGGTTCTAACTACTTATCTTTCCAGAACAAGGTTCTCACTAGTTATCCTTCTCGGCAAGGTTATTACTAATTACCCGTCTAGAACAAGGTTCTCACTAGTTATCTTTCTCAGACAAGATTCTTACTTATCCCTCTAAAACAAGGTTCTCACTAGTTATCCTTTTAGAACAATGTTCTCACTATTTATCCTTCTCGGCAAGGTTATTACTAATTACCCGTCTAGAACAAGGTTCTCACTAGTTATCTTTCTCGGACAAGATTCTTATGAATTATCCCCCTAGAACAAGGTTCTCACTAATTACCCGTCTAGAACAAGGTTCTCATTAGTTATCCTTCTCGGTCAAGGTTCTTACTAATTATCCGTCTAGAACAAGGTTCTCACCAGTTATCTTTCTCGGACAAGATTTTTACTAATTATCCCTCTAGAACAAGGTTCTAACTAGTTATCCTTCCAGAACAAGGTTCTCACTAGTTATCCTTCTCGGTCAAGGTTCTTACTAATTATCCGTCTAGAATAAGGTTTTCACCAGTTATCTTTCTCGGACAAGATTCTTACTAATTATCCCTCTAGAACAAGGTTCTAACTAGTTATCCTTCCAGAACAAGGTTCTCACTAGTTATCCTTCTCGGCAAGGTTATTACTAATTACCCGTCTAGAACAAGGTTCTCACTAGTTATCTTTCTCGGCAAGGTTATTACTAACTACCCGTCTAGAACAAGGTTCTCACTAGTTATCTTTCTCGGACAAGATTCTTACTAATTATTCCTCTAGAACAAGGTTCTAACTAATTATCCCTTTATAACAAGGTTATCACTAGTTACCCTTCTCTTTCAATGTTCTTACTAATTACCCGTCTAGAACAAGGTTCTCACTAGTTATCTTTCTCGGACAAGATTCTTACTAATTATCCCTCTAGAACAAGGTTCTCACTAGTTATCCTTCCGGAACAAGGTTCTCACTAGTTATCCTTCTCGTGAGGTTATTACTAACTACCCTTCTAGAACAACGTTCTCACTAGTTATCTTTCTCGGACAAGATTCTTATTAATTATCCCTCTAGAACAAGGTTCTAACTATTTATCCTTCCAGAACAAGGTTCTCACTAGTTATCCTTCTCGGCAAGGTTATTACTAATTACCCGTCTAGAACAAGGTTCTCACTAGTTATCTTTCTCGGATAAGATTCTTACTAATTATCCCTCTAGAACAACGTTCTCACTAGTTATCCTTTTAGAACAATGTTCTCACTAGTTATCCTTCTCGGCAAGGTTATTACTAATTACCCGTCTAGAACAAGGTTCTCACTAGTTATCTTTCTCGGACAAGATTCTTACTAATTATCCCTCTAGAACAAGGTTCTCACTAGTTATCCTTCCAGAATAATGTTCTCGCTAGTTATCCTACTCGGCAAGGTTATTACTAATTACCCGTCTAGAACAAGGTTCTCACTAGTTATCTTTCTCGGACAAGATTCTTACTAATTATCCCTCTAAAACATGGTTCTCACTAGTTATCATTTTAGAACAATGTTCTCACTAGTTATCCTTCTCGGCAAGGTTATTACTAATTACCCGTCTAGAACAAGGTTCTCACTAGTTATCTTTCTCGGACAAGATTCTTACTAATTATCCCTCTAGAACAACGTTCTCACTAGTTATCCTTTTAGAACAATGTTCTCACTAGTTATCCTTCTCGGCAAGGTTATTACTTATTACCCGTCAAGAACAAGGTTCTCATTAGTTATCCTTCTCGGTCAAGGTTCTTACTAATTATCCGTCTAGAACAAGGTTCTCACCAGTTATCTTTCTCGGACAAGATTCTTACTAATTATCCCTCTAGAACAAGGTTCTAACTAGTTATCCTTCCAGAACAAGGTTCTCACTAGTTATCCTTCTCGGTCAAGGTTCTTACTAATTATCCGTCTAGAACAAGGTTTTCACCAGTTATCTTTCTCGGACAAGATTCTTACTAATTATCCTTCTAGAACAAGGTTCTAACTAGTTATCCTTCCAGAACAAGGTTCTCACTAGTTATCCTTCTCGGCAAGGTTATTACTAATTACCCGTCTAGAACAAAGTTCTCACTAGTTATCTTTCTCGGATAAGATTCTTACTAATTATCCTTCTAGAACAACGTTCTCACCAGTTATCCTTTTAGAACAATGTTCTTACTAGTTATCTTTCTCGGCAAGGTTATTACTAACTACCTGTCTAGAACAAGGTTCTCACTAGTTATCTTTCTCGGACAAGATTCTTACTAATTATCCCTCTAGAACAAGGTTCTAACTAATTATCCCTTTAGAACAAGGTTATCACTAGTTACCCTTCTCTTTCAATGTTCTTACTAATTACCCGTCCAGTCCAAGGTTCTCACTAGTTATCTTTCTCGGACAAGATTCTTACTAATTATCCCTCTAGAACAAGGTTCTAACTAATTATCCCTTCGGAACAAGGTTATCACTAGTTACCCTTCTCTTTCAATGTTCTTACTAATTACCCGTCTAGAACAAGGTTCTCACTAGTTATCTTTCTCGGACAAGATTCTTACTAATTATCCCTCTAGAACAAGGTTCTCACTAGTTATCCTTTCGGAACAAGGTTCTCACTAGTTATCCTTCTCGGCAAGGTTATTACTAATTACCCGTCTAGAACAAGGTTCTCACTAGTTATCTTTCTCGGATAAGATTCTTACTAATTATCCCTCTAGAACAACGTTCTCACTAGTTATCCTTTTAGAACAATGTTCTCACTAGTTATCCTTCTCGGCAAGGTTATTACTAATTACCCGTCAGGAACAAGGTTCTCACTAGTTATCTTTCTCGGACAAGATTCTTACTAATTATCCCTCTAGAACAAGGTTCTCACTACTTACCCATTTAGAACAATGTTCTCACTAGTTATCCTTCTCGGCAAGGTTATTACTAATTACCCGCCTAGAACAAAGTTCCCACTAGTTATCTTTTCGGACAAGATTCTTACTAATTATCCCTCTAGAACAACGTTCTCACTACTTATCTTTTTAGAACAATGTTGTTACTAGTTATCTTTCTCGGCAAGCTTATTACTAACTACTCGTCTAGAACAAGGTTCTCACCAGTTATCTTTCTCGGACAAGATTCTTACTAATTATCCCTCTAGAACAAGGTTCTAACTAGTCATCCTTCCAGAACAAGGTTCTCACTAGTTATCGTTCTCGGCAAGGTTATTACTAACTACCCGCCTAGAACAACGTTCTCACTAGTTATCTTTCTCGGACAAGATTCTTACTAATTATCCCTCTAAAACAAGGTTCTAACTACTTATCTTTCCAGAACAAGGTTCTCACTAGTTATCCTTCTCGGCAAGGTTATTACTAATTACCCGTCTAGAACAAGGTTCTCACTAGTTATCTTTCTCGCACAAGATTCTTACTTATCCCTCTAAAACAAGGTTCTCACTAGTTATCCTTTTAGAACAATGTTCTCACTATTTATCCTTCTCGGCAAGGTTATTACTAATTACCCGTCTAGAACAAGGTTCTCACTAGTTATCTTTCTCGGACAAGATTCTTATGAATTATCCCCTAGAACAAGGTTCTCACTAATTACCCGTCTAGAACAAGGTTCTCATTAGTTATCCTTCTCGGTCAAGGTTCTTACTAATTATCCGTCTAGAATAAGGTTCTCACCAGTTATCTTTCTCGGACAAGATTTTTACTAATTATCCCTCTAGAACAAGGTTCTAACTAGTTATCCTTCCAGAACAAGGTTCTCACTAGTTATCCTTCTCGGTCAAGGTTCTTACTAATTATCCGTCTAGAATAAGGTTTTCACCAGTTATCTTTCTCGGACAAGATTCTTACTAATTATCCCTCTAGAACAAGGTTCTAACTAGTTATCCTTCCAGAACAAGGTTCTCACTAGTTATCCTTCTCGGCAAGGTTATTACTAATTACCCGTCTAGAACAAGGTTCTCACTAGTTATCTTTCTCGGCAAGGTTATTACTAACTACCCGTCTAGAACAAGGTTCTCACTAGTTATCTTTCTCGGACAAGATTCTTACTAATTATTCTTCTAGAACAAGGTTCTAACTAATTATCCCTTTATAACAAGGTTATCACTAGTTACCCTTCTCTTTCAATGTTCTTACTAATTACCCGTCTAGAACAAGGTTTTCACTAGTTATCTTTCTCGGACAAGATTCTTACTAATTATCCCTCTAGAACAAGGTTCTCACTAGTTATCCTTCCAGAACAATGTTCTCGCTAGTTAACATACTCGGCAAGGTTATTACTAATTACCCGTCTAGAACAAGGTTCTCACTAATTATCTTTCTCGGACAAGATTCTTACTAATTATCCCTCTAAAACAAGGTTCTCACTATTTATCATTTTAGAACAATGTTGTGACTAGTTATCTTTCTCGGCAAGGTTATTACTAACTACCCGTCTAGAACAAGGTTCTCACTAGTTATCTTTCTCGGATAAGATTCTTACTAATTATCCCTCTAGAACAACGTTCTCACTAGTTATCCTTTTAGAACAATGTTCTCACTAGTTATCCTTCTCGGCAAGGTTATTACTAATTACCCGTCTAGAACAAGGTTCTCACTAGTTATCTTTCTCGGACAAGATTCTTACTAATTATCCCTCTAGAACAAGGTTCTCACTAGTTATCCTTCCAGAATAATGTTCTCGCTAGTTATCCTACTCGGCAAGGTTATTACTAATTACCCGTCTAGAACAAGGTTCTCACTAGTTATCTTTCTCGGACAAGATTCTTACTAATTATCCCTCTAAAACATGGTTCTCACTAGTTATCATTTTAGAACAATGTTCTCACTAGTTATCCTTCTCGGCAAGGTTATTACTAATTACCCGTCTAGAACAAGGTTCTCACTAGTTATCTTTCTCGGACAAGATTCTTACTAATTATCCCTCTAGAACAACGTTCTCACTAGTTATCCTTTTAGAACAATGTTCTCACTAGTTATCCTTCTCGGCAAGGTTATTACTTATTACCCGTCAAGAACAAGGTTCTCATTAGTTATCCTTCTCGGTCAAGGTTCTTACTAATTATCCGTCTAGAACAAGGTTCTCACCAGTTATCTTTCTCGGACAAGATTCTTACTAATTATCCCTCTAGAACAAGGTTCTAACTAGTTATCCTTCCAGAACAAGGTTCTCACTAGTTATCCTTCTCGGTCAAGGTTCTTACTAATTATCCGTCTAGAACAAGGTTTTCACCAGTTATCTTTCTCGGACAAGATTCTTACTAATTATCCTTCTAGAACAAGGTTCTAACTAGTTATCCTTCCAGAACAAGGTTCTCACTAGTTATCCTTCTCGGCAAGGTTATTACTAATTACCCGTCTAGAACAAAGTTCTCACTAGTTATCTTTCTCGGATAAGATTCTTACTAATTATCCCTCTAGAACAACGTTCTCACTAGTTATCCTTTTAGAACAATGTTCTTACTAGTTATCTTTCTCGGCAAGGTTATTACTAACTACCTGTCTAGAACAAGGTTCTCACTAGTTATCTTTCTCGGACAAGATTCTTACTAATTATCCCTCTAGAACAAGGTTCTAACTAATTATCCCTTTAGAACAAGGTTATCACTAGTTACCCTTCTCTTTCAATGTTCTTACTAATTACCCGTCTAGAACAAGGTTCTCACTAGTTATCTTTCTCGGACAAGATTCTTACTAATTATCCCTCTAGAACAAGGTTCTCACTAGTTATCCTTCCGGAACAAGGTTCTCACTAGTTATCGTTCTCGGCAAGGTTATTACTAACTACCCTTCTAGAACAACGTTCTCACTAGTTATCTTTCTCGGACAAGATTCTTATTAATTATCTCTCTAGAACAAGGTTCTAACTATTTATCCTTCCAGAACAAGGTTCTCACTAGTTATCCTTCTCGGCAAGGTTATTACTAATTACCCGTCTAGAACAAGGTTCTCACTAGTTATCTTTCTCGGATAAGATTCTTACTAATTATCCCTCTAGAACAACGTTCTCACTAGTTATCCTTTTAGAACAATGTTCTCACTAGTTATCCTTCTCGGCAAGGTTATTACTAATTACCCGTCAGGAACAAGGTTCTCACTAGTTATCTTTCTCGGACAAGATTCTTACTAATTATCCCTCTAGAACAAGGTTCTCACTAGTTATCCATTTAGAACAATGTTCTCACTAGTTATCCTTCTCGGCAAGGTTATTACTAATTACCCGTCTAGAACAAGGTTCTCACTAGTTATCTTTCTCGGACAAGATTCTTAATAATTATCCCTCTAGAACAAGGTTCTCACTACTTATCCTTTTAGAACAAGGTTCTCACTAGTTATCCTTCTCGGTCAAGGTTCTTACTAATTATCCGTCTAGCACAAGGTTCTCACCAGTTATCTTTCTCGGACAAGATTCTTACTAATTATCCCTCTAGAACAAGGTTCTCACTAGTTATCCTTCCAGAACAATGTTCTCGCTAGTTAACATACTCGGCAAGGTTATTACTAATTACCCGTCTAGAACAAGGTTCTCACTAGTTATCTTTCTCGGACAAGATTCTTACTAATTATCCCTCTAAAACAAGGTTCTCACTATTTATCATTTTAGAACAATGTTGTTACTAGTTATCTTTCTCGGCAAGGTTATTACTAACTACTCGTCTAGAACAAGGTTCTCACCAGTTATCTTTCTCGGACAAGATTCTTACTAATTATCCCTCTAGAACAAGGTTCTAACTAGCCATCCTTCCAGAACAAGGTTCTCACTAGTTATCGTTCTCGGCAAGGTTATTACTAACTACCCGTCTAGAACAACGTTCTCACTAGTTATCTTTCTCGGACAAGATTCTTACTAATTATCCCTCTAAAACAAGGTTCTAACTAGTTATCTTTCCAGAACAAGGTTCTCAGTAGTTATCCTTCTCGGCAAGGTTATTACTAATTACCCGTCTAGAACAAGGTTCTCACTAGTTATCTTTCTCAGACAAGATTCTTACTTATCCCTCTAAAACAAGGTTCTCACTAGTTATCCTTTTAGATTAATGTTCTCACTATTTATCCTTCTCGGCAGATTATTACTAATTACCCGTCTAGAACAAGGTTCTCACTAGTTATCTTTCTCGGACAAGATTCTTACGAATTATCCCCCTAGAACAAGGTTCTCACTAATTACCCGTCTAGAACAAGGTTCTCATTAGTTATCCTTCTCGGTCAAGGTTCTTACTAATTATCCGTCTAGAACAAGGTTCTCACCAGTTATCTTTCTCGGACAAGATTCTTACTAATTATCCCTCTAGAAGAAGGTTCTAACTAGTTATCCTTCCAGAACAACGTTCTCACTAGTTATCCTTCTCGGTCAAGGTTCTTACTAATTATCCGTCTAGAATAAGGTTTTCACCAGTTATCTTTCTCGGACAAGATTCTTACTAATTATCCCTCTAGAACATGGTTCTAACTAGGTATCCTTCCAGAACAAGGTTCTCACTAGTTATCCTTCTCGGCAAGGTTATTACTAATTACCCGTCTAGAACAAGGTTCTCACTAGTTATCTTTCTCGGCAAGGTTATTACTAACTACCCGTCTGGAACAAGGTTCTCACTAGTTATATTTCTCGGACAAGATTCTTACTAATTATTCCTCTAGAACAAGGTTCTAACTAATTATCCCTTTAGAACAAGGTTATCACTAGTTACCCTTCTCTTTCAATGTTCTTACTAATTACCCGTCTAGAACAAGGTTCTCACTAGTTATCTTTCTCGGACAAGATTCTTACTAATTATCCCTCTAGAACAAGGTTCTAACTAGTTATCCTTCCAGAACAAGGTTCTCACTAGTTATCCTTCTCGGTCAAGGTTCTTACTAATTATCCGTCTAGAATAAGGTTTTCACCAGTTATCTTTCTCGGACAAGATTCTTACTAATTATCCCTCTAGAACAAGGTTCTAACTAGTTATCCTTCCAGAACAAGGTTCTCACTAGTTATCCTTCTCGGCAAGGTTATTACTAATTACCCGTCTAGAACAAGGTTCTCACTAATTATCTTTCTCGGCAAGGTTATTACTAACTACCCGTCTGGAACAAGGTTCTCACTAGTTATCTTTCTCGGACAAGATTCTTACTAATTATTCCTCTAGAACAAGGTTCTAACTAATTATCCCTTTAGAACAAGGTTATCACTAGTTACCCTTCTCTTTCAATGTTCTTACTAAGTACCCGTCTAGAACAAGGTTCTCACTAGTTATCTTTCTCGGACAAGATTCTTACTAATTATCCCTCTACAACAAGGTTCTCACTAGTTATCCTTCCGGAACAAGGTTCTCACTAGTTATCCTTCTCGGCAAGGTTATTACTAACTACCCTTCTAGAACAACGTTCTCACTAGTTATCTTTCTCGGACAAGATTCTTATTAATTATCCCTCTAGAACAAGGTTCTAACTATTTATCCTTCCAGAACAAGGTTCTCACTAGTTATCCTTCTCGGCAAGGTTATTACTAATTACCCGTCTAGAACAAGGTTCTCACTAGTTATCTTTCTCGGATAAGATTCTTACTAAATATTCCTCTAGAACAACGTTCTCACTAGTTATCCTTTTAGAACAATGTTCTCACTAGTTATCCTTCTCGGCAAGGTTATTACTAATTACCCGTCTAGAACAATGTTCTCACTAGTTATCTTTCTCGGACAAGATTCTTACTAATTATCCCTCTAGAACAACGTTCTCACTACTTATCCATTTAGAACAATGTTCTCACTAGTTATCCTTCTCGGCAAGGTTATTACTAATTACCCGTCTAGAACAAGGTTCTCACTAGTTATCTTTCTCGGACAAGATTCTTACTAATTATCCCTCTAGAACAAGGTTCTCACTACTTATCCTTTTAGAACAAGGTTCTCACTAGTTATCCTTCTCGGTCAAGGTTCTTACTAATTATCCGTCTAGCACAAGGTTCTCACCAGTTATCTTTCTCGGACAAGATTCTTAATAATTATTCCTCTAGAACAAGGTTCTCACTAGTTATCCTTCCAGAACAATGTTCTCGCTAGTTATCCTACTCGGCAAGGTTATTACTAATTACCCGTCTAGAACAAGGTTCTCACTAGTTATCTTTCTCGGACAAGATTCTTACTAATTATCCCTCTAAAACAAGGTTCTCACTAGTTATCATTTTAGAACAATGTTCTCACTAGTTATCCTTCTCGGCAAGGTTATTACTAATTACCCGTCTAGAACAAGGTTCTCACTAGTTATCTTTCTCGGACAAGATTCTTACTAATTATCCCTCTAGAACAACGTTCTCACTACTTATCCTTTTAGAACAATGTTGTTACTAGTTATCCTTCTCGGCAGGGTTATTACTAACTACTCGTCTAGAACAAGGTTCTCACCAGTTATCTTTCTCGGACAAGATTCTTACTAATTATCCCTCTAGAACAAGGTTCTAACTAGTCATCCTTCCAGAACAAGGTTCTCACTAGTTATCGTTCTCGGCAAGGTTGTTACTAACTACCCGTCTAGAATAACGTTCTCACTAGTTATCTTTCTCGAACAAGATTCTTACTAATTATCCCTCTAGAACAAGGTTCTCACTAGTTATCCTTCCAGAACAAGGTTCTCACTAGTTATCCTTCTTGACAAGGTTATTACTAATTACCCGTCTAGAACAAGGTTCTCACTAGTTATCTTTCTCGGACAAGATTCTTACTAATTATCCCTCTAGAACAAGGTTCTCACTGGTTATCATTTTAGAACAATGTTCTCACTAGTTATCCTTCTCGGCAAGGTTATTACTAATTACCCGTCTGAATAAGGTTCTCACTAGTTATCTTTCTCGACAAGATTCTTACTTATCCCTCTAAAACAAGGTTCTCACTAGTTATCCTTTTAGAACAATGTTCTCACTAGTTATCTTTCTCGGCAAGGTTATTACTAATTACCCGTCTAGAACAAGGTTCTCATTAGTTATCTTTCTCGGTCAAGGTTCTTACTAATTATCCGTCTAGAACAAGGTTCTCACGAGTTATCTTTCTCGGACAAGATTCTTACTAATTATCCCTCTAGAACAAGGTTCTAACTAGTTATCCTTCCAGAACAAGGTTCTCACTAGTTATCCTTCTCGGTCAAGGTTCTTACTAATTATCCGTCTAGAACAAGGTTTTCACCAGTTATCTTTCTCGGACAAGATTCTTACTCATCACCCCTCTATAACAAGTTACTAACTAGTTATCCTCCCAGACCAAGGTTCTCACTAGTTACCCTCCTCGGCAAGGTTATTACTAATTACCCGTCTAGAACAAGGTTCTCACTAGTTATCTTTCTCGGATAAGATTCTTACTAATTATCCCCCTAGAACAACGTTCTCACTAGTTATCCTTTTAGAACAATGTTCTTACTAGTTATCTTTCTCGGCAAGGTTATTACTAACTACCTGTCTAGAACAAGGTTCTCACTAGTTATCTTTCTCGGACAAGATTCTTACTAATTATCCCTCTAGAACAAGGTTCTAACTAATTATCCCTTTAGAACAAGGTTATCACTAGTTACCCTTCTCTTTCAATGTTCTTACTAATTACCCGTCTAGAACAAGGTTCTCACTAGTTAGCTTTCTCGGACAAGATTCTTACTAATTATCCCTCTAGAACAAGGTTCTCACTAGTTATCCTTCCGGAACAAGGTTCTCACTAGTTATCGTTCTCGGCAAGGTTATTACTAACTACCCTTCTAGAACAACGTTCTCACTAGTTATCTTTCTCGGACAAGATTCTTATTAATTATCTCTAGAACAAGGTTCTAACTATTTATCCTTCCAGAACAAGGTTCTCACTAGTTATCCTTCTCGGCAAGGTTATTACTAATTACCCGTCTAGAACAAGGTTCTCACTAGTTATCTTTCTCGGATAAGATTCTTACTAATTATCCCTCTAGAACAACGTTCTCACTAGTTATCCTTTTAGAACAATGTTCTCACTAGTTATCCTTCTCGGCAAGGTTATTACTAATTACCCGTCAGGAACAAGGTTCTCACTAGTTATCTTTCTCGGACAAGATTCTTACTAATTATCCCTCTAGAACAAGGTTCTCACTAGTTATCCATTTAGAACAATGTTCTCACTAGTTATCCTTCTCGGCAAGGTTATTACTAATTACCCGTCTAGAACAAGGTTCTCACTAGTTATCTTTCTCGGACAAGATTCTTACTAATTATCCCTCTAGAACAAGGTTCTCACTACTTATCCTTTTAGAACAAGGTTCTCACTAGTTATCCTTCTCGGTCAAGGTTCTTACTAATTATCCGTCTAGCACAAGGTTCTCACCAGTTATCTTTCTCGGACAAGATTCTTAATAATTATTCCTCTAGAACAAGGTTCTCACTAGTTATCCTTCCAGAACAATGTTCTCGCTAGTTATCCTACTCGGCAAGGTTATTACTAATTACCCGTCTAGAACAAGGTTCTCACTAGTTATCTTTCTCGGACAAGATTCTTACTAATTATCCCTCTAAAACAAGGTTCTCACTAGTTATCATTTTAGAACAATGTTCTCACTAGTTATCCTTCTCGGCAAGGTTATTACTAATTACCCGTCTAGAACAAGGTTCTCACTAGTTATCTTTCTCGGACAAGATTCTTACTAATTATCCCTCTAGAACAACGTTCTCACTACTTATCCTTTTAGAACAATGTTGTTACTAGTTATCCTTCTCGGCAGTGGTTATTACTAACTACTCGTCTAGAACAAGGTTCTCACCAGTTATCTTTCTCGGACAAGATTCTTACTAATTATCCCTCTAGAACAAGGTTCTAACTAGTCATCCTTCCAGAACAAGGTTCTCACTAGTTATCGTTCTCGGCAAGGTTGTTACTAACTACCCGTCTAGAATAACGTTCTCACTAGTTATCTTTCTCGAACAAGATTCTTACTAATTATCCCTCTAGAACAAGGTTCTCACTAGTTATCCTTCCAGAACAAGGTTCTCACTAGTTATCCTTCTTGACAAGGTTATTACTAATTACCCGTCTAGAACAAGGTTCTCACTAGTTATCTTTCTCGGACAAGATTCTTACTAATTATCCCTCTAGAACAAGGTTCTCACTGGTTATCATTTTAGAACAATGTTCTCACTAGTTATCCTTCTCGGCAAGGTTATTACTAATTACCCGTCTGAATAAGGTTCTCACTAGTTATCTTTCTCAGACAAGATTCTTACTTATCCCTCTAAAACAAGGTTCTCACTAGTTATCCTTTTAGAACAATGTTCTCACTAGTTATCTTTCTCGGCAAGGTTATTACTAATTACCCGTCTAGAACAAGGTTCTCATTAGTTATCTTTCTCGGTCAAGGTTCTTACTAATTATCCGTCTAGAACAAGGTTCTCACGAGTTATCTTTCTCGGACAAGATTCTTACTAATTATCCCTCTAGAACAAGGTTCTAACTAGTTATCCTTCCAGAACAAGGTTCTCACTAGTTATCCTTCTCGGTCAAGGTTCTTACTAATTATCCGTCTAGAACAAGGTTTTCACCAGTTATCTTTCTCGGACAAGATTCTTACTAATCATCCCTCTAGAACAAGGTTCTAACTAGTTATCCTTCCAGAACAAGGTTCTCACTAGTTATCCTTCTCGGCAAGGTTATTACTAATTACCCGTCTAGAACAAGGTTCTCACTAGTTATCTTTCTCGGATAAGATTCTTACTAATTATCCCCCTAGAACAACGTTCTCACTAGTTATCCTTTTAGAACAATGTTCTTACTAGTTATCTTTCTCGGCAAGGTTATTACTAACTACCTGTCTAGAACAAGGTTCTCACTAGTTATCTTTCTCGGACAAGATTCTTACTAATTATCCCTCTAGAACAAGGTTCTAACTAATTATCCCTTTAGAACAAGGTTATCACTAGTTACCCTTCTCTTTCAATGTTCTTACTAATTACCCGTCTAGAACAAGGTTCTCACTAGTTAGCTTTCTCGGACAAGATTCTTACTAATTATCCCTCTAGAACAAGGTTCTCACTAGTTATCCTTCCGGAACAAGGTTCTCACTAGTTATCGTTCTCGGCAAGGTTATTACTAACTACCCTTCTAGAACAACGTTCTCACTAGTTATCTTTCTCGGACAAGATTCTTATTAATTATCTCTCTAGAACAAGGTTCTAACTATTTATCCTTCCAGAACAAGGTTCTCACTAGTTATCCTTCTCGGCAAGGTTATTACTAATTACCCGTCTAGAACAAGGTTCTCACTAGTTATCTTTCTCGGATAAGATTCTTACTAATTATCCCTCTAGAACAACGTTCTCACTAGTTATCCTTTTAGAACAATGTTCTCACTAGTTATCCTTCTCGGCAAGGTTATTACTAATTACCCGTCAGGAACAAGGTTCTCACTAGTTATCTTTCTCGGACAAGATTCTTACTAATTATCCCTCTAGAACAAGGTTCTCACTACTTATCCATTTAGAACAATGTTCTCACTAGTTATCCTTCTCGGCAAGGTTATTACTAATTACCCGTCTAGAACAAGGTTCTCACTAGTTATCTTTCTCGGACAAGATTCTTACTAATTATCCCTCTAGAACAAGGTTCTCACTACTTATCCTTTTAGAACAAGGTTCTCACTAGTTATCCTTCTCGGTCAAGGTTCTTACTAATTATCCGTCTAGCACAAGGTTCTCACCAGTTATCTTTCTCGGACAAGATTCTTACTAATTATCCCTCTAGAACAAGGTTCTCACTAGTTATCCTTCCAGAACAATGTTCTCGCTAGTTAACATACTCGGCAAGGTTATTACTAATTACCCGTCTAGAACAAGGTTCTCACTAATTATCTTTCTCGGACAAGATTCTTACTAATTATCCCTCTAAAACAAGGTTCTCACTATTTATCATTTTAGAACAATGTTGTTACTAGTTATCTTTCTCGGCAAGGTTATTACTAACTACTCGTCTAGAACAAGGTTCTCACCAGTTATCTTTCTCGGACAAGATTCTTACTAATTATCCCTCTAGAACAAGGTTCTAACTAGCCATCCTTCCAGAACAAGGTTCTCACTAGTTATCGTTCTCGGCAAGGTTATTACTAACTACCCGTCTAGAACAACGTTCTCACTAGTTATCTTTCTCGGACAAGATTCTTACTAATTATCCCTCTAAAACAAGGTTCTAACTAGTTATCTTTCCAGAACAAGGTTCTCAGTAGTTATCCTTCTCGGCAAGGTTATTACTAATTACCCGTCTAGAACAAGGTTCTCACTAGTTATCTTTCTCAGACAAGATTCTTACTTATCCCTCTAAAACAAGGTTCTCACTAGTTATCCTTTTAGATTAATGTTCTCACTATTTATCCTTCTCGGCAGATTATATTACTAATTACCCGTCTAGAACAAGGTTCTCACTAGTTATCTTTCTCGGACAAGATTCTTACGAATTATCCCCCTAGAACAAGGTTCTCACTAATTACCCGTCTAGAACAAGGTTCTCATTAGTTATCCTTCTCGGTCAAGGTTCTTACTAATTATCCATCTAGAACAAGGTTCTCACCAGTTATCTTTCTCGGACAAGATTCTTACTAATTATCCCTCTAGAAGAAGGTTCTAACTAGTTATCCTTCCAGAACAACGTTCTCACTAGTTATCCTTCTCGGTCAAGGTTCTTACTAATTATCCGTCTAGAATAAGGTTTTCACCAGTTATCTTTCTCGGACAAGATTTTTACTAATTATCCCTCTAGAACATGGTTCTAACTAGGTATCCTTCCAGAACAAGGTTCTCACTAGTTATCCTTCTCGGCAAGGTTATTACTAATTACCCGTCTAGAACAAGGTTCTCACTAGTTATCTTTCTCGGCAAGGTTATTACTAACTACCCGTCTGGAACAAGGTTCTCACTAGTTATATTTCTCGGACAAGATTCTTACTAATTATTCCTCTAGAACAAGGTTCTAACTAATTATCCCTTTAGAACAAGGTTATCACTAGTTACCCTTCTCTTTCAATGTTCTTACTAATTACCCGTCTAGAACAAGGTTCTCACTAGTTATCTTTCTCGGACAAGATTCTTACTAATTATCCCTCTAGAACAAGGTTCTAACTAGTTATCCTTCCAGAACAAGGTTCTCACTAGTTATCCTTCTCGGTCAAGGTTCTTACTAATTATCCGTCTAGAATAAGGTTTTCACCAGTTATCTTTCTCGGACAAGATTCTTACTAATTATCCCTCTAGAACAAGGTTCTAACTAGTTATCCTTCCAGGACAAGGTTCTCACTAGTTATCCTTCTCGGCAAGGTTATTACTAATTACCCGTCTAGAACAAGGTTCTCACTAATTATCTTTCTCGGCAAGGTTATTACTAACTACCCGTCTGGAACAAGGTTCTCACTAGTTATCTTTCTCGGACAAGATTCTTACTAATTATTCCTCTAGAACAAGGTTCTAACTAATTATCCCTTTAGAACAAGGTTATCACTAGTTACCCTTCTCTTTCAATGTTCTTACTAAGTACCCGTCTAGAACAAGGTTCTCACCAGTTATCTTTCTCGGACAAGATTCTTACTAATTATCCCTCTAGAACAAGGTTCTCACTAGTTATCCTTCCGGAACAAGGTTCTCACTAGTTATCCTTCTCGGCAAGGTTATTACTAACTACCCTTCTAGAACAACGTTCTCACTAGTTATCTTTCTCGGACAAGATTCTTATTAATTATCCCTCTAGAACAAGGTTCTAACTATTTATCCTTCCAGAACAAGGTTCTCACTAGTTATCCTTCTCGGCAAGGTTATTACTAATTACCCGTCTAGAACAAGGTTCTCACTAGTTATCTTTCTCGGATAAGATTCTTACTAAATATTCCTCTAGAACAACGTTCTCACTAGTTATCCTTTTAGAACAATGTTCTCACTAGTTATCCTTCTCGGCAAGGTTATTACTAATTACCCGTCTAGAACAATGTTCTCACTAGTTATCTTTCTCGGACAAGATTCTTACTAATTATCCCTCTAGAACAACGTTCTCACTACTTATCCATTTAGAACAATGTTCTCACTAGTTATCCTTCTCGGCAAGGTTATTACTAATTACCCGTCTAGAACAAGGTTCTCACTAGTTATCTTTCTCGGACAAGATTCTTACTAATTATCCCTCTAGAACAAGGTTCTCACTACTTATCCTTTTAGAACAAGGTTCTCACTAGTTATCCTTCTCGGTCAAGGTTCTTACTAATTATCCGTCTAGCACAAGGTTCTCACCAGTTATCTTTCTCGGACAAGATTCTTAATAATTATTCCTCTAGAACAAGGTTCTCACTAGTTATCCTTCCAGAACAATGTTCTCGCTAGTTATCCTACTCGGCAAGGTTATTACTAATTACCCGTCTAGAACAAGGTTCTCACTAGTTATCTTTCTCGGACAAGATTCTTACTAATTATCCCTCTAAAACAAGGTTCTCACTAGTTATCATTTTAGAACAATGTTCTCACTAGTTATCCTTCTCGGCAAGGTTATTACTAATTACCCGTCTAGAACAAGGTTCTCACTAGTTATCTTTCTCGGACAAGATTCTTACTAATTATCCCTCTAGAACAACGTTCTCACTACTTATCCTTTTAGAACAATGTTGTTACTAGTTATCCTTCTCGGCAAGGTTATTACTAACTACTCGTCTAGAACAAGGTTCTCACCAGTTATCTTTCTCGGACAAGATTCTTACTAATTATCCCTCTAGAACAAGGTTCTAACTAGTCATCCTTCCAGAACAAGGTTCTCACTAGTTATCGTTCTCGGCAAGGTTGTTACTAACTACCCGTCTAGAATAACGTTCTCACTAGTTATCTTTCTCGAACAAGATTCTTACTAATTATCCCTCTAGAACAAGGTTCTCACTAGTTATCCTTCCAGAACAAGGTTCTCACTAGTTATCCTTCTCGACAAGGTTATTACTAATTACCCGTCTAGAACAAGGTTCTCACTAGTTATCTTTCTCGGACAAGATTCTTACTAATTATCCCTCTAGAACAAGGTTCTCACTGGTTATCATTTTAGAACAATGTTCTCACTAGTTATCCTTCTCGGCAAGGTTATTACTAATTACCCGTCTGAATAAGGTTCTCACTAGTTATCTTTCTCGCACAAGATTCTTACTTATCCCTCTAAAACAAGGTTCTCACTAGTTATCCTTTTAGAACAATGTTCTCACTAGTTATCTTTCTCGGCAAGGTTATTACTAATTACCCGTCTAGAACAAGGTTCTCATTAGTTATCCTTCTCGGTCAAGGTTCTTACTAATTATCCGTCTAGAACAAGGTTCTCACCAGTTATCTTTCTCGGACAAGATTCTTACTAATTATCCCTCTAGAACAAGGTTCTAACTAGTTATCCTTCCAGAACAAGGTTCTCACTAGTTATCCTTCTCGGTCAAGGTTCTTACTAATTATCCGTCTAGAACAAGGTTTTCACCAGTTATCTTTCTCGGACAAGATTCTTACTAATCATCCCTCTAGAACAAGGTTCTAACTAGTTATCCTTCCAGAACAAGGTTCTCACTAGTTATTCTTCTCGGCAAGGTTATTACTAATTACCCGTCTAGAACAAGGTTCTCACTAGTTATCTTTCTCGGATAAGATTCTTACTAATTATCCCTCTAGAACAAGGTTCTCACTAGTTATCCTTCCAGAACAATGTTCTCGCTAGTTATCCTACTCGGCAAGGTTATTACTAATTACCCGTCTAGAACAAGGTTCTCACTAGTTATCTTTCTCGGATAAGATTCTTACTAATTATCCCCCTAGAACAACGTTCTCACTAGTTATCCTTTTAGAACAATGTTCTTACTAGTTATTTTTCTCGGCAAGGTTATTACTAACTACCCGTCTAGAACAAGGTTCTTTCTAGTTATCTTTCTCGGACAAGATTCTTACTAATTATTCCTCTAGAACAAGGTTCTAACTAATTATCCCTTTAGAACAAGGTTATCACTAGTTACCCTTCTCTTTCAATGTTCTTACTAATTACCCGTCTAGAACAAGGTTCTCACTAGTTATCTTTCTCAGACAAGATTCTTACTAATTATCCCTCTAGAACAAGGTTCTCACTAGTTATCCTTCCAGAACAATGTTCTCGCTAGTTATCCTACTCGGCAAGGTTATTACTAATTACCCGTCTAGAACAAGGTTCTCACTAGTTATCTTTCTCGGATAAGATTCTTACTAATTATCCCTCTAGAACAACGTTCTCACTAGTTATCCTTTTAGAACAATGTTCTCACTAGTTATCCTTCTCGGCAAGGTTATTACTAATTACCCGTCTAGAACAAGGTTCTCACTAGTTATCTTTCTCGGACAAGATTCTTACTAATTATCCCTCTAGAACAACGTTCTCACTACTTATCCATTTAGAACAATGTTCTCACTAGTTATCCTTCTCGGCAAGGTTATTACTAATTACCCGTCTAGAACAAGGTTCTCACTAGTTATCTTTCTCGGACAAGATTCTTACTAATTATCCCTCTAAAACAAGGTTCTCACTACTTATCCTTTTAGAACAAGGTTCTCACTAGTTATCCTTCTCGGTCAAGGTTCTTACTAATTATCCGTCTAGCACAAGGTTCTCACCAGTTATCTTTCTCGGACAAGATTCTTAATAATTATCCCTCTAGAACAAGGTTCTAACTAGTTATCCTTCCGGAACAAGGTTCTCACTAGTTATCGTTCTCGGCAAGGTTATTACTAACTACCCTTCTAGAACAACGTTCTCACTAGTTATCTTTCTCGGACAAGATTCTTACTAATTATTCCTCTAGAACAAGGTTCTAACTAATTATCCCTTTAGAACAAGGTTATCACTAGTTACCCTTCTCTTTCAATGTTCTTACTAATTACCCGTCTAGAACAAGGTTCTCACTAGTTATCTTTCTCAGACAAGATTCTTACTAATTACCCCTCTAGAATAAGGTTCTCACTAGTTATCCTTCCAGAACAATGTTCTCGCTAGTTATCCTACTCGGCAAGGTTATTACTAATTACCCGTCTAGAACAAGGTTCTCACTAGTTATCTTTCTCGGATAAGATTCTTACTAATTATCCCCCTAGAACAACGTTCTCACTAGTTATCCTTTTAGAACAATGTTCTTACTAGTTATCTTTCTCGGCAAGGTTATTACTAACTACCCGTCTAGAACAAGGTTCTTTCTAGTTATCTTTCTCGGACAAGATTCTTACTAATTATTCCTCTAGAACAAGGTTCTAACTAATTATCCCTTTAGAACAAGGTTATCACTAGTTACCCTTCTCTTTCAATGTTCTTACTAATTACCCGTCTAGAACAAGGTTCTCACTAGTTATCTTTCTCAGACAAGATTCTTACTAATTATCCCTCTAGAACAAGGTTCTCACTAGTTATCCTTCCAGAACAATGTTCTCGCTAGTTATCCTACTCGGCAAGGTTATTACTAATTACCCGTCTAGAACAAGGTTCTCACTAGTTATCTTTCTCGGATAAGATTCTTACTAATTATCCCTCTAGAACAACGTTCTCACTAGTTATCCTTTTAGAACAATGTTCTCACTAGTTATCCTTCTCGGCAAGGTTATTACTAATTACCCGTCTAGAACAAGGTTCTCACTAGTTATCTTTCTCGGACAAGATTCTTACTAATTATCCCTCTAGAACAACGTTCTCACTACTTATCCATTTAGAACAATGTTCTCACTAGTTATCTTTCTCGGCAAGGTTATTACTAATTACCCGTCTAGAACAAGGTTCTCACTAGTTATCTTTCTCGGACAAGATTCTTACTAATTATCCCTCTAGAACAAGGTTCTCACTACTTATCCTTTTAGAACAAGGTTCTCACTAGTTATCCTTCTCGGTCAAGGTTCTTACTAATTATCCATCTAGCACAAGGTTCTCACCAGTTATCTTTCTCGGACAAGATTCTTAATAATTATCCCTCTAGAACAAGGTTCTAACTAGTTATCCTTCCGGAACAAGGTTCTCACTAGTTATCGTTCTCGGCAAGGTTATTACTAACTACCCTTCTAGAACAACGTTCTCACTAGTTATCTTTCTCGGACAAGATTCTTATTAATTATCCCTCTAGAACAAGGTTCTAACTATTTATCCTTCCAGAACAAGGTTCTCACTAGTTATCCTTCTCGGCAAGGTTATTACTAATTACCCGTCTAGAACAAGGTTCTCACTAGTTATCTTTCTCGGATAAGATTCTTACTAATTATCCCTCTAGAACAACGTTCTCACTAGTTATCCTTTTAGAACAATGTTCTCACTAGTTATCCTTCTCGGCAAGGTTATTACTAATTACCCGTCTAGAACAAGGTTCTCACTAGTTATCTTTCTCGGACAAGATTCTTACTAATTATCCCTCTAAGACAAGGTTCTCACTAGTTATCCTTCTAGAACAATGTTCTCGCTAGTTATCCTACTCGGCAAGGTTATTACTAATTACCCGTCTAGAACAAGGTTCTCACTAGTTATCTTTCTCGGACAAGATTCTTACTAATTATCCCTCTAAAACAAGGTTCTCACTAGTTATCATTTTAGAAAAATGTTCTCACTAGTTATCCTTCTCGGCTAGGTTATTACTAATTACCCGTCTAGAACAAGGTTCTCACTAGTTATCTTTCTCGGACAAGATTCTTACTAATTATCCCTCTAGAACAACGTTCTCACTCCTTATCCTTTTAGAACAATGTTGTTACTAGTTATCTTTCTCGGCAAGGTTATTACTAACTACTCGTCTAGAACAAGGTTCTCACCAGTTATCTTTCTCGGACAAGATTCTTACTAATTATCCCTCTAGAACAACGTTCTCACTAGTTATCCTTTTAGAACAATGTTCTCACTAGTTATCCTTCTCGGCAAGGTTATTACTAATTACCCGTCTAGAACAAGGTTCTCACTAGTTATCTTTCTCGGACAAGATTCTTACTAATTATCCCTCTAGAACAACGTTCTCACTACTTATCCATTTAGAACAATGTTCTCACTAGTTATCCTTCTCGGCAAGGTTATTACTAATTACCCGTCTAGAACAAGGTTCTCACTAGTTATCTTTCTCGGACAAGATTCTTACTAATTATCCCTCTAAAACAAGGTTCTCACTACTTATCCTTTTAGAACAAGGTTCTCACTAGTTATCCTTCTCGGTCAAGGTTCTTACTAATTATCCGTCTAGCACAAGGTTCTCACCAGTTATCTTTCTCGGACAAGATTCTTAATAATTATCCCTCTAGAACAAGGTTCTAACTAGTTATCCTTCCGGAACAAGGTTCTCACTAGTTATCGTTCTCGGCAAGGTTATTACTAACTACCCTTCTAGAACAACGTTCTCACTAGTTATCTTTCTCGGACAAGATTCTTACTAATTATTCCTCTAGAACAGGGTTCTAACTAATTATCCCTTTAGAATAAGGTTATCACTAGTTACCCTTCTCTTTCAATGTTCTTACTAATTACCCGTCTAGAACAAGGTTCTCACTAGTTATCTTTCTCAGACAAGATTCTTACTAATTATCCCTCTAGAACAAGGTTCTCACTAGTTATCCTTCCAGAACAATGTTCTCGCTAGTTATCCTACTCGGCAAGGTTATTACTAATTACCCGTCTAGAACAAGGTTCTCACTAGTTATCTTTCTCGGATAAGATTCTTACTAATTATCCCTCTAGAACAACGTTCTCACTACTTATCCTTTTAGAACAATGTTCTCACTAGTTATCCTTCTCGGCAAGGTTATTACTAATTACCCGTCTAGAACAAGGTTCTCACTAGTTATCTTTCTCGGACAAGATTCTTACTAATTATCCCTCTAGAACAAGGTTCTCACTACTTATCCTTTTAGAACAAGGTTCTCACTAGTTATCCTTCTCGGTCAAGGTTCTTACTAATTATCCGTCTAGCACAAGGTTCTCACCAGTTATCTTTCTCGGACAAGATTCTTAATAATTATTCCTCTAGAACAAGGTTCTCACTAGTTATCCTTCCAGAACAATGTTCTCGCTAGTTATCCTACTCGGCAAGGTTATTACTAATTACCCGTCTAGAACAAGGTTCTCACTAGTTATCTTTCTCGGACAAGATTCTTACTAATTATCCCTCTAAAACAAGGTTCTCACTAGTTATCATTTTAGAACAATGTTCTCACTAGTTATCCTTCTCGGCAAGGTTATTACTAATTACCCGTCTAGAACAAGGTTCTCACTAGTTATCTTTCTCGGACAAGATTCTTACTAATTATCCCTCTAGAACAACGTTCTCACTACTTATCCTTTTAGAACAATGTTGTTACTAGTTATCCTTCTCGGCAAGGTTATTACTAACTACTCGTCTAGAACAAGGTTCTCACCAGTTATCTTTCTCGGACAAGATTCTTACTAATTATCCCTCTAGAATAAGGTTCTAACTAGTCATCCTTCCAGAACAAGGTTCTCACTAGTTATCGTTCTCGGCAAGGTTGTTACTAACTACCCGTCTAGAATAACGTTCTCACTAGTTATCTTTCTCGAACAAGATTCTTACTAATTATCCCTCTAGAACAAGGTTCTCACTAGTTATCCTTCCAGAACAAGGTTCTCACTAGTTATCCTTCTCGACAAGGTTATTACTAATTACCCGTCTAGAACAAGGTTCTCACTAGTTATCTTTCTCGGACAAGATTCTTACTAATTATCCCTCTAGAACAAGGTTCTCACTGGTTATCATTTTAGAACAATGTTCTCACTAGTTATCCTTCTCGGCAAGGTTATTACTAATTACCCGTCTGAATAAGGTTCTCACTAGTTATCTTTCTCAGACAAGATTCTTACTTATCCCTCTAAAACAAGGTTCTCACTAGTTATCCTTTTAGAACAATGTTCTCACTAGTTATCTTTCTCGGCAAGGTTATTACTAATTACCCGTCTAGAACAAGGTTCTCATTAGTTATCCTTCTCGGTCAAGGTTCTTACTAATTATCCGTCTAGAACAAGGTTCTCACCAGTTATCTTTCTCGGACAAGATTCTTACTAATTATCCCTCTAGAACAAGGTTCTAACTAGTTATCCTTCCAGAACAAGGTTCTCACTAGTTATCCTTCTCGGTCAAGGTTCTTACTAATTATCCGTCTAGAACAAGGTTTTCACCAGTTATCTTTCTCGGACAAGATTCTTACTAATCATCCCTCTAGAACAAGGTTCTAACTAGTTATCCTTCCAGAACAAGGTTCTCACTAGTTATCCTTCTCGGCAAGGTTATTACTAATTACCCGTCTAGAACAAGGTTCTCACTAGTTATCTTTCTCGGATAAGATTCTTACTAATTATCCCTCTAGAACAAGGTTCTCACTAGTTATCCTTCCAGAACAATGTTCTCGCTAGTTATCCTACTCGGCAAGGTTATTACTAATTACCCGTCTAGAACAAGGTTTTCAGGTTCAAGATGGGGAGGATGATGGTCTAGAGGAGGTCAGCTATGTGCAGAATCAGGGTCAGTATAACAAAGGTTTCATCAACTACAAGAACTACCCGAATCTGTCATACAGGAGTCCCAATGTTGCCAACCCTCAAGACCAAGTCTACCCACCTCAGCAACAACCTCAGTCCAAGCCTTTTGTTCCCTACAATCAGCCGCAGAACTTCGCCCCTAGACCGTGTTATCCGAGTCATCCGCAACAACAGGGAGCCTTGTGTCCACCACCAGGTTTTCAGACTCACCACGCTCAGTCTTCTACCGCTCCTGATCAACAGACAAACACTTTGCTGGAGCAACTCCTACAGGGTCAAACAGCTGGAGCACTTGAAACAGCCAAGAAATTTGGTGAACTCAAAACCCAGTTGGACTACAACTACAACGCTCTCAATAGCAAGATTGAGACATTGAACTCCAGGATTAAGTATTTGGAGGGAACCACTGCATCTACTTCCTCCACAGCACCTATTGGACAACTTCCAGGAAAAGCAATTCAGAACCCCAAGGAGTACTGCAATGCCATCTTTTCAATGGAATCAAGTCCTATTGCTGATCATGAAGCGGATGTTAGAGAAATTGAGGCTTTTCTTTTTGGTTCCGATGCTAACACACCTACAATCGCTTTGAGGAGTGGAAGAAAGTTACCTGCGAGGGAAGGATCTCTTACAATCACTGCGGACAGTGAGGATCAAGATGGGGAGGATCTGGTTTCCAAAAACGACCAAGACAAGAGTTTTACGCCTGCTGGAGCAGCCCAACTCGAGCCACCTACTCGAGCTGAGACCCCCAGGACGTCCAACTCGAGCCCACAGCTCGACCAGAAGGGTCAAGACAGCCTACCTCCTGCACCTAAAACTGTGATTTCAGAGAAAAAGAAAAAACCCTCTGTTCCCCCTCCTTACAAACCTAAACTTCCATTCCCAAAAAGATTCAAGAAGGATAAGGACGTAACCATGGTTGAAAACAAGGGTAGTGTCGATTGCATTGATTTACCAAGCACGACAAAGATTGAGCCTAAGTCTCTCCCCAAGCTTGGCAATCCTGGTATGTTCTCCATAACCTGCCTTCTTGGTGATTTGGCAATTGAGGATGCTCTATGTGACTCTGGTTCAAGTGTGAATGTCATGTCCTGTGAGATGTTAGACAGTCTAGGGAAAAGACACCTCATTTATCACCCATCGTCCATCAGTTTTGGAGACGCTCATTCACGAAAGCCACTTGGTCTTCTGGAAGATTACCCACTTAAAGTTGGGGATTGTCTAGTCCCAACGGACTTCGTTATTATGGAAATGAAGAAGGCCAACAAGCTCCCTCTCCTCCTTGGAACTCCCTTCCTCAACACTACTGGTGCACACATAGACTTCAAGAACCAAAGGGTGGTTCTTATGAATGTGGATGACAAGGCCTATTACCCACTAAAAGCTTCTCCTAATGAGCTATGTGGCACAATGACTATCAAGGATGATGGCTACCGTGATGAGAAAGTGCAGTACATTGGCACAGTTGAGAAGATTGATGAAGCTCCACCCCTAAAGGTCTATGATGAGAAAGAGAAGTCTCTGGAACGAAAGAATAGAGCTGAGAGTACAATGAATGAACAAGGGGTCAAGCCATTCATACTTGGTCAGATCATTGCAGAGGAGACCTCAGTTCCCCTCCATGAACCACCATAGACCTAAGAAAAAGGAAGTCAAGCTTAGAGACTATAAACAAGCTTACTTGGGAGGAAGTCCCATGTCTATCTCTGTACATATTTCTTTGTTTTAGTTTTTAAAAAAAAAAAAAAAAAAAACATCAGATAAGTGTGCTAAGCTGTTTGATTTTGTCTTGATTGTGTGATTTCAGGAAAGTATGAGAGGTGAATCATGAAAAGGAGGAAAAACGCACAGGAATGGCTTGACTCGAGCACCCAACTCGAGCCCTGAGATCGAGCCAGACACCTGCACTCGTCTGACTCGAGCCACCAGCTCGAGCCCCCATGCTCAAGACGAGAACTCGATCTCCTCCTTCTTCTCCAAGCCTTGAGGTACCTGTTCCATCCATTCTTGTATATATTAGATGCAACATTTTCTTGTTTTCTGTTATCTCTTGATCTTTCTTTACAAATTTTTATTACACAAGGGACTGTGTTTGATGTGTAAGATTTGTTTGATGTGTTTTCTTTGTTCTTATTTTGATTTTGTGCATCCTTGAGTCTTCATCTATGGCATAAAAAAACCAAAAAAATAAAAAAAAATTTGAAAAATCTTTAAAAACAGAGTGTTCATGTAGTATTGCATCTTCATATTAGAATTGAGTCTAGATTGTTTCATATAGGGCTGTTGCATATGCATAGGGGATGATGATGATTTAAACCTTGTAAACTTGCTGATCCAACTGTATGACTTCAATGCCCTCGTTTCTAGTTGTTTAATGCCTTGATATTGAGCTTGAAGTAAGACTGAACCATGTTCTGATTGCACAACTAGATCGAGTCTTAGCTGAAGCATGCTGTGATTTTCTGTCATTCCCTATCTATTTGAACCTGAATTTTGACTCATAATTATCATGCCTATGCACTGCATCTGAACTCATGGATACCATATACATACTTGGATTTTCTTTCATCTGTTTATACCACTCTTTGCTGATCCAAGTAGCTGTTCTCATCATTAGAACAGTTTTACCATGCCTTTAGCCTAGCCTTCTTTCAAGCCATGATATTATTTTCTTGAGTGTGTGAGACCTATTTCTGAATGAGCTTGGTAGAAAGTGTTAGGTTTGAGCCGACAAGGATAGATTCTCATGTAGTTCTGGTTTGCAATTTTCGAATCAGATAGGAATTAGGTGGGATCTTGATCATTGGGTATTGGGGTTGGTTCTGTGGATAGAAAAGAATGAAAAACTTGGAAAAGATTGAAAGAAAAGGATAAAAGTTCTTAGGAGGGGAATGATCTGAATGTCTAAGTATCTAGTAAAGGATTAGGGGGTGCTGAGTATAAGAATAGAAAGGGCAAAAAGTTTAAAGTCTTAAAAACATGAAAAATGCCCAAGCTGGTCATGAAAACCCATGAGAAAAACCCCAATCCGCTAGAAGTATTTGTATAACCTCTCCTAGAGCCAAAAACAAAAAGAAAAGATGAAACTGATCCAAGAAATTAAAAGGGAAGCCTGAGGGTCAAGGGTAGAATTAGGATGAGTTTCTGGGTTTAGACGTGATGGTTAAGAACACTTGTGTAGGACTGGGTAGATGAGAGTCTATTCTTGTATGCATAGGTTGGTTCTTACCTTTAGCATTCTACTAAAGCTCATTCCTTCTCATTGAGAGATCCTTGTTCTGAAATGATAAAACCATACTGAAGGTACCATCTTTGTCTCTTGACCTTACCCTAAGCCAAATGAGTTCATTGAATGTGCATAGCTTGATTCATGGTTTCTGTTTAAATGAATGTTAAGGGGAATGATAGATTTGAATGCATGTCTAGGTTGAGATTTGATTGAACTTGTGCTGTGAAGAGTATGGCTAGTGTTTTTGAGTAGAGTTCATAAACTTTGCATTCTAGAATTGGTAACCTGGACATTGAGATCATCGGTTATATCTGCAAGTTTTGGTTCTGAATCCCCACTTTCAAACCTCTTCTCCATTTTTATTCTTTTGTTTACTTGAGGGCAAGCAAAGACTAAGTTTGGGGAGTTGATATGTCTGCATTTTATATGGTTTTAGCTTGCATTATTCATTCATTTAGACATGTTATTTGACCTGTTCTTGTCATTTATATCTAGTTTTGCATACTTAGAGTGTTTTGCATAAGATTTGCATACATCTTGCATATTTGGCTTGTTACAGGTACTTTCAGGCGATTTTGGAGAAATTAGACTCGAAGCTGTCTAGGACACCAGACTCGAGCTCATAGGGTCAAGACGAGGAATCAAGCTAAGCTGTCTAGGACACCAGACTCGAGCTCATAGGGTCAAGACGAGGAATCGAGCTAAGCTGTCTAGGACACCAGACTCGAGCACCCATGCCCAAGACAAGGGGTCGAGTAAGGGGATCGAGCCCAAAACAAAAGAGGAGTCTTGAAGTTTTCAAGCCTGACTCGAGCCAATAGGGTCGAGTATGAGGGTCGAGCTCAACACACAAAAATGCAATCTTGATGTCATCAACTCGAGCACAGCACTCGACCTGCACAGGGTCGAGTTGGACCTTACTTTGCGCGTTTTTACTATTTTGCCCATGACGTTTTAGGGTTTTTAAGGCTTAGTATAAATACCTAATGTGGGATTAAGACTTCTAAGTTTTTTTTCTCTAAGTTTTAGTTTATGCCTAATTTCCAAGTTTCCCTTCAGTTCTTCATTGTTCTTGATTTCTAGACCTTGTAATTTGGTTTCTACTTGTTATTTTTAGTTAATTCCTTCTGTTCTATCTTTTCTCTATCTGTCTCTATCATCTATGCAAGTTTTTATGATTTCTGGGATTATGTTCTTAATTTTCTTTATGAGTTCTGAGTAGTCATTAGGGTTCTTGAGGATGGGTTAGATTAGTGTGGATTCTTAGTCTCGTAGGTGGTTTAAGAGTTGATTGTTTAATTTTCCTTCTAAATCAGTGTTCTTAATGCTAATTTCTCTCTGATCAATTGAGATTAGATCTTAGGTGTTTTTCCACCCAGAAGGTGTTTGATAAAATGCTTGAATGAATTGATGTTAGAGATTTGCATACCTAGCCTAAGGGATTAGATGTCTAGGGTGTTTATTGACAATATTGAACTGAATCTTATTGCCTGCTAGGGATTGGGTCCAAGAAGTGCGTTTGTCACTCAGTTGACTCGACCCCTTGTCTTGGGCATGGGTGCTCGAGTCTGGTGTCCTAGACAGCTTAGCTCGATTCCTCGTCTTGACCCTATGAGCTCGAGTCTGGTGTCCTAGACAGCTTAGCTCGATTCCTCGTCTTGACCCTATGAGCTCGAGTCTGGTGTCCTAGACAGCTTCGAGTCTAATTTCTCCAAAATCGCCTGAAAGTACCTGTAACAAGCCAAATATGCAAGATGTATGCAAATCTTATGCAAAACACTCTAAGTATGCAAAACTAGATATTATTAACAATTCTGACAAGATTTCGCCAAGGGATTGGGTCTGGAACTGGCCTAGCTTGAGGTTACTTATCACGGGAGTGGACTTAACTGGTTGTGATGTTTGATGTCTAGGGAATAGCTTGATTGAGTTTTGTTAGACCACCTAGGTAGGCTAAGAAGATACACTGAATCGATTACCCCATCCTTAGGAACTTCTCTTGCTTTGTTTAAATTTTCGTCTAGTCCTATACACTGTTTTGTTATTGCCTTGCTTCTGTTAGTCTTTGAATTGATTCGCTTTAGATTCTATTTCTAATTTCTGTCTAGGGTGCTAAAGTCCTATACGCTCTTGTTTGGCTTGACTTGAATGGTTTTGATCTCATCCTTTTTGGTTAATATCTTCCCCCTTATGGATTGACACCTTACTATACTACAACGAAATCTTGGTCTAGTAAGAAATTGACTTATATCAACAAGGTACTCACTAGTTATCCTTTTAGAACAATGTTCGCACAAGTTATTCTTCTCGGACAAAGTTATTACTAATTACCCGTCTAGAACAAGGTTCTCACTAGTTATCTTTCTCGGACAAGATTCTTACTAATTATCCCTCTAGAATAAGGTTATTACTAATTATCCCTCTAGAACAAAGTTTTCACTAGTTATCCTTTTAAAACAAGGTTCTCACTAGTTATCCTTCTCGGTCAAGGTTCTTACTAATTATCCCTCTAGTACAAGGTTCTCACTATTTATCCTTTTCCAATAATCTTCTCACTAGTTATCCTTCTTGGACAAAGTTATTACTAATTACCCGTCTAGAACAAGGTTCTCACTAGTTATCTTTCTCTGACAAGATTCTTACTAATTATCCCTCTAGAACAAGGTTCGAACTAGTTATCCATCCAGAACAAGGTTCTCACTAGTTATCCTTCTCGGCAAGGTTTTTACTAATTACCCGTCTAGAACAATGTTGTCACTAGTTATCCTTCTCTGCATGGTTATTACTAAATACCCGTTTAGAACAAGGTTCTCACTAGTTATCTTTCTCGGACAAGTTTCTTACTAATTATCCCTCTATAACAAGGTTCTAACTAGTTATCCTTCCAGAACAAGGTTCTCACTAGTTATCCTTCTCGGCAAGGTTATTACTAATTACCCGTCTAGAACAAGGTTCTCACTAGTTATCTTTCGCGGACAAGATTCTTACTAATTATCCCTCTAGAACAATGTTCTCACTAGTTATCCTTTCAGAACAAGGTTCTCAATAGATATCTTTCTCGGACAAGATTCTTACTAATTATCCCTCTTGAACAAGGTTCTCACTAGTTATCCTTTTTGAACAAGGTTCTCACTAGTTATCTTTCTTGGACAAGATTCTTACTAATTATCCCACTAGAATAAGGTTATTACTAATTATCCATCTAGAACAAAGTTTTTACTAGTTATCCTTTTAGAACAAGGTTCTCACTAATTATCCTTCTTGGTCAAGGTTCTTACTAATTATCCCTCTAGTACAAGGTTCTCACTATTTATCCTTTTCGAACAATGTTCTCACTAGTTACCCTTCTCGGACAAAGTTATTACTAATTACCCGTCTAGAACAAGGTTCTCACTAGTTATCTTTCTTTGACCAGATTCTTACTAATTATCCCTCTAGAACAAGGTTCGAACTAGTTATCCATCCAGAACAAGGTTCTCACTAGTTATCCTTCTCGGCAAGGTTATTACTAATTACCCATCTAAAACAATGTTCTCACTAGTTATCCTTCTCTGCAAGGTTATTACTAAATACCCGTTTAGAACAAGGTTCTCACTGGTTATCTTTCTCGGACAAGATTCTTACTAATTATCCCTCTATAACAAGGTTCTAACTAGTTATCCTTGCAGAACAAGGTTCTCACTAGTTATCCTTCTCGGCAAGGTTATTACTAATTACCCGTCTAGAACAAGGTTCTCACTAGTTATCTTTCGCGGACAAGATTCTTACTAATTATCCCTCTAGAACAAGGTTCTCACTAGTTATCCTTTCAGAACAAGGTTCTCACTAGTTATCTTTCTCGGACAAGATTCTTACTAATTATCCCTCTAGAACAAGGTTCTCACTATTTATCCTTTTAGAACAAGGTTCTCACTAGTTATCATCCTTCTCGGTCAAGGTTCTTACTAATTATCCGTCTAGAACAAGGTTCTCACCAGTTATCTTTCTCCGACAAGATTCTTACTAATTATTCCTCTAGAACAAGGTTCTAACAAGTTATCCTAGGAGAACAAAGTTCTCACTAGTTATCCTTCTCGGCAAGGTTATTACTAATTACCCGTCTAGAACAAGGTTCTCACTAGTTATCTTTCTCGGACAAGATTCTTACAAATTATCCCTCTAGAATAAGGTTCTCACTAGTTATCCTCTTAGAACAATGTTCTCATTAGTTATCCTTCTCGGCAAGGTTATAACTAATTACCCGTCTCGAATAAGGTTCTGACTAGTTATCTTTCTCGGACAAGATTCTTACTAATTATCCCTCTAGAACAAGGTTCTCACTAGTTATCTTCTTAGAACAAGGTTCTCACTAGTTATCTTTCTCAGACAAGATGCTTACTAATTATACCTCTAGAATAAGGTTATTACTAATTATCCCTCTAGAACAAAATTTTCAGTAGTTATCCTTTTAGAACAAGGTCTCACTAGTTATCCTTCTCGGTCAAGGTTCTTACTAATTATCCCTCTAGAACAAGATTCTCACTAGTTATCCTTTTAGAACAATGTTCTCACTAGTTATCCTTCTCGGACAAAGTTATTACTAATTACCCGTCTAGAACAAGGTTCTCACTAGTTATCTTTTTCGGACAAGATTCTTACTAATTATCCCTCTAGAACAAAGTTCTCACTAGTTATCCTTTTAGAACAAGGTTCTCACTAGTTATCTTTCTTGAACAAGATTCTTACTAATTATCCCTCTAGAACAAATTTTTAGTAGTTATCCTTTTAGAACAAGGTCTCACTAGTTATCCTTCTCAGTCAAGGTTCTTACTAACTATCCCTCTAGAAAAAGGTTCTCACTAGTTATCTGTTTAGAACAAGGTTCTCACTAGTTAGCCTTTTCGATCAAGGTTCTTACTAATTATCCGTCTAGAACAAGGTTCTCACCAGTTATCTTTCTCCGACATGATTCTTACTAATTATTCCTCTAGAACAAGGTTCAAACAAGTTATCCTTCCAGAACAAAGTTCTCACTAGTTATCCTTCTCGGCAAGGTTATTACTAATTATCCGTCTAGACCAAGGTTCTCACCAGTTATCTTTCTCGGAGAAGATTCTTACTAATTATTCCTCTAGAACAAGGTTCTCACTAGTTATCCTTTTAGAACAATGTTCTCACTAGTTATCCTTCTCGGCAAGGTTATAACTAATTACCCGTCTCGAATAAGGTTCTGACTAGTTATCTTTCTCGGACAAGATTCTTACTAATTATCCCTCTAGAACAAGGTTCTCACTAGTTATCTTCTTAGAACAAGGTTCTCACTAGTTATCTTTCTCAGACAAGATGCTTACTAATTATACCTCTAGAATAAGGTTATTACTAATTATCCCTCTACAACAAAATTTTCAGTAGTTATCCTTTTAGAACAAGGTCTCACTAGTTATCCTTCTCGGTCAAGGTTCTTACTAATTATCCCTCTAGAACAAGATTCTCACTAGTTATCCTTTTAGAACAATGTTCTCACTAGTTATCCTTCTCGGACAAAGTTATTACTAATTACCCGTCTAGAACAAGGTTCTCACTAGTTATCTTTTTCGGACAAGATTCTTACTAATTATCCCTCTAGAACAAAGTTCTCACTAGTTATCCTTTTAGAACAAAGTTCTCACTAGTTATCTTTCTTGGACAAGATTCTTACTAATTATCCCTCTAGAACAAATTTTTAGTAGTTATCCTTTTAGAACAAGGTCTCACTAGTTATCCTTCTCAGTCAAGGTTCTTACTAACTATCCCTCTAGAAAAAGGTTCTCACTAGTTATCTGTTTAGAACAAGGTTCTCACTAGTTAGCCTTTTCGATCAAGGTTCTTACTAATTATCCGTCTAGAACAAGGTTCTCACCAGTTATCTTTCTCCGACATGATTCTTACTAATTATTCCTCTAGAACAAGGTTCAAACAAGTTATCCTTCCAGAACAAAGTTCTCACTAGTTATCCTTCTCGGCAAGGTTATTACTAATTATCCGTCTAGACCAAGGTTCTCACCAGTTATCTTTCTCGGAGAAGATTCTTTCTAATTATTCCTCTAGAACAAGGTTCTCACTAGTTATCCTTTTAGAACAATGTTCTCACTAGTTATCCTTCTCGGCAAGGTTATTACTAATTATCTGTCTAGACCAAGGTTCTGACTAGTTATCTTTCTCAGACAAGATTCTTACTAATTATCCCTCTAGTACAAGGTACTCACTAGTTATCCTTTTAGAACAATGTTCGCACTAGTTATCCTTCTCGGACAAAGTTATTACTAATTACCCGTCTAGAACAAGGTTCTCACTAGTTATCTTTCTCGGACAAGATTCTTACTAATTATCCCTCTAGGATAAGGTTATTACTAATTATCCCTCTAGAACAAAGTTTTCACTAGTTATCCTTTTAAAACAAGGTTCTCACTAGTTATCCTTCTCGGTCAAGGTTCTTACTAATTATCCCTCTAGTACAAGGTTCTCACTATTTATCCTTTTCGAACAATGTTCTCACTAGTTATCCTTCTTGGACAAAGTTATTACTAATTACCCGTCTAGAACAAGGTTCTCACTAGTTATCTTTCTCTGACAAGATTCTTACTAATTATCCCTCTAGAACAAGGTTCGAACTAGTTATCCATCCAGAACAAGGTTCTCACTAGTTATCCTTCTCGGCAAGGTTATTACTAATTACCCGTCTAGAACAATGTTCTCACTAGTTATCCTTCTCTGCATGGTTATTACTAAATACCCGTTTAGAACAAGGTTCTCACTAGTTATCTTTCTCGGACAAGATTCTTACTAATTATCCCTCTATAACAATGTTCTAACTAGTTATCCTTCCAGAACAAGGTTCTCACTAGTTATCCTTCTCGGCAAGGTTATTACTAATTACCCGTCTAGAACAAGGTTCTCACTAGTTATCTTTCGCGGACAAGATTCTTACTAATTATCCCTCTATAACAATGTTCTAACTAGTTATCCTTCCAGAACAAGGTTCTCACTAGTTATCCTTCTCGGCAAGGTTATTACTAATTACCCGTCTAGAACAAGGTTCTCACTAGTTATCTTTCGCGGACAAGATTCATACTAATTATCCCTCTAGAACAAGGTTCTCACTAGTTATCCTTTCAGAACAAGGTTCTCACTAGTTATCTTTCTCGGACAAGATTCTTACTAATTATCCCTCTTGAACAAGGTTCTCACTAGTTATCCTTTTTGAACAAGGTTCTCACTAGTTATATTTCTTGGACAAAATTCTTACTAATTATCCCTCTAGAATAAGGTTATTACTAATTATCCATCTAGAACAAAGTTTTCACTAGTTATCCTTTTAGAACAAGGTTCTCACTAATTATCCTTCTCGGTCAAGGTTCTTACTAATTATCCCTCTAGTACAAGGTTCTCACTTTGTCCTTTTCGAACAATGTTCTCACAAGTTATCCTTCTCGGACAAAGTTATTACTAATTACCCATCTAGAACAAGGTTCTCACTAGTTATCTTTCTCTGACAAGATTCTTACTAATTATCCCTCTAGAACAAGGTTCGAACTAGTTATCCATCCAGAACAAGGTTCTCACTAGTTATCCTTCTCGGCAAGGTTATTACTAATTACCCGTCTAGAACAATGTTCTCACTAGTTATCCTTCTCTGCAAGGTTATTACTAAATACACGTTTAGAACAAGGTTCTCACTGGTTATCTTTCTCGGACAAGATTCTTACTAATTATCCCTCTATAACAAGGTCTAACTAGTTATCCTTGCAGAACAAGGTTCTCACTAGTTATCCTTCTCGGCAAGGTTATTACTAATTACCCGTCTAGAACAAGGTTCTCACTAGTTATCTTTCGCGGACAAGATTCTTACTAATTATCCCTCTAGAACAAGGTTTTCACTAGTTATCCTTTCAGAACAAGGTTCTCACTAGTTATCTTTCTCGGACAAGATTCTTACTAATTATCCCTCTAGAACAAGGTTCTCACTATTTATCCTTTTAGAACAAGGTTCTCACTAGTTATCATCCTTCTCGGTCAAGGTTCTTACTAATTACCCGTCTAGAACAAGGTTCTCACCAGTTATCCTCTTAGAACAATGTTCTCACTAGTTATCCTTCTCGGCAAGGTTATAACTAATTACCCGTCTCGAACAAGGATCTGACTAGTTATCTTTCTCGGACAAGATTCTTACTAATTATCCCTCTAGTACAAGGTTCTCACTATTTATCCTTTTCGAACAATGTTCTCACTAGTTATCCTTCTCGGACAAAGTTATTACTAATTACCCGTCTAGAACAAGGTTCTCACTAGTTATCTTTCTCTGACCAGATTCTTACTAATTATCCCTCTAGAACAAGGTTCTAACTAGTTATCCATCCAGAACAAGGTTCTCACTAGTTATCCTTCTCGGCAAAGTTATTACTAATTACCCGTCTAGAACAAGGTTCCCACTAGTTATCTTTTGCGGACAAGATTCTTACTAATTATCCCTCTATAACAAGGTTCTCAATAGTTATCCTTTCAGGACAAGGTTCTCACTAGTTATCTTTTTCGGACAAGATTCTTACTAATTATCCCTTTAGAACAAGGTTTTCACTAGTTATCCTCTTAGAACAAGGTTCTCACTAGTTATCTTTCTCGGACAAGATTCTTACTAATTATCCCTCTAGAATAAGGTTATTACTAATTATCCCTCTAGAACAAAATTTTCAGTAGTTATCCTTTTAGAACAAGGTCTCACTAGTTATCCTTCTCGGTCAAGGTTCTTACTAATTATCCCTCTAGAACAAGGTTCTCACTAGTTATCCTTTTAGAACAAGGTTCTCACTAGTTATCCTTCTCGGCCAAGGTTCTTACTAATTATCCGTCTAGAACAAGGTTCTCACCAGTTATCTTTCTCCGACAAGATTCTTACTAATTATTCCTCTAGAACAAGGTTCTAACAAGTTATCCTTCCAGAACAAAGTTCTGACTAGTTATCCTTCTCGGCAAGGTTATTACTAATTATCCGTCTAGAACAAGATTCTCACCAGTTATCTTTCTCGGAGAAGATTCTTACTAATTATTCCTCTATAACAAGGTCTAACTAGTTATCCTTGCAGAACAAGGTTCTCACTAATTATCCTTCTCGGCAAGGTTATTACTAATTACCCGTCTAGAACAAGGTTCTCACTAGTTATCTTTCGCGGACAAGATTCTTACTAATTATCCCTCTAGAACAAGGTTCTCACTAGTTATCCTTTCAGAACAAGGTTCTCACTAGTTATCTTTCTCGGACAAGATTCTTACTAATTATCCCTCTAGAACAAGGTTCTCACTATTTATCCTTTTAGAACAACGGTCTCACTAGTTATCATCCTTCTCGGTCAAGGTTCTTACTAATTATCCGTCTAGAACAATGATATATCATGGATTTTACCCGTTTTTTGCCATGATATAAGTCGCTTTATCGAGTCTTTCTAGTGCTTTTTCTATCATTTTAGAGTCTTTTCAGGTTTTAGCACGTTTGGGACGAAATTGGAGATTTTGGAGACATTTGGAGCCTTTTTGGAGCAAACCGAAGAAAGTACCCGTTTTGAAGCCTGAGTATCGATCGACACCATTCCGAGTATCGATCGACACCATTCCGAGTATCGATCGACACCATTCCGAGTATCGATCGACACCATCCCGGTATCGATCGATACCGACGACTGACGCGGGATAGAGAGATATCCAAGGAAGAGAATTCTCACCATAAGAAGCCCAATACTTTCCCTTATTTACAAAGAGGCCCAGCTCGTGTTTTTAGACCTATTTAAGTAAGTTTTTAGTCATTAGGTCAAGGGGGGACGGCAGACTTTGCTTTTCACTTTTATTCTTGAGCCACCATTGAGATTTGAAAGCTTTTGTGAGGGAGACGGATCCAAAACTTTGTTCATCATAAAGAGTTACCACTGCTGGCCGTATCTAGAAGCATGCGGACCTTTGGGAGAACTCCTCTGTAGAGAGTGCTAAGGAGGGATTCATTGCTAAAACCGTGGTGAGGGCATTGAGTAGTGTAGCCCTTGAAGCGCTCCCAGCATTCGCAGAAACTTTCACCATCCTTCTGTGTAAATCCAGAGATTTCATTCCTCAAGCGCGCTGTCCTGGCATTGGAGAAGAACTTAGCAAGGAAGGCTTTCTTGCAGTCATCCCAGGAAGTGATGGATCCATGGGGTAGAGTCTTTTCCCAGTGATGGGCTCTGTCACCAAGAGAGAAGGGAAAGAGCCTTAGCTTGAAACTATCTTCACTGACCCCATTGATCTTGGTAAGGCTGCAGAGCCTATCAAACTCATCTAGATGATCAAGAGGGTCCTCCATAGGCAGTCCATGGAACTTGTTGTTCTGTACCATGGCGATCAAGCTGCTCTTGATCTCAAAATTGTTGTTCTGCACCGTAGGAGGGACAATCCCTTGTCTATTGGTATGAGTATTAGGAGCGTCGCCTGCACCTATCAGACGGGGTCTTCGCTGATGAGGCACATGTTCAGGCTGTGGTGGTGGATTATTATCAGCCATATTTATTGGATCTTGGAGATCTGTGTTGAGAAGTTCACTCGGGTCTCTCAACTGTTGTGGTAGCTTGTGAATATTGTCGATGTATCGGATGAGGTTCTGACTGCCTTTAGATCTCGTTTGCATGCAGGGGGTATAGGACGCGAGGTGCTAGGCTCGAGCAGACGTGTGCAAGACAGGCAGACTCGAGCTGCTAGGCTCGAGCAGACGTGTGCAAGACAGGCAGACTCGAGCTGCTAGGCTCGAGCTAGGGTGCTCGAGGCAAGAAACGTCCTGCAAGCCAAAGACAGAAAAAGAAAATCAAAGTGAGTAACAGAGTGTATAGAAAAGAACTTGATCTAGAACGATTTGAAATCCTAAATGTAACAAACAACACCCAAATGGCAACGGCGCCAAATTGATATATGTCAATTTCTTACTAGACCAAGATTTCGTTGTAGTATAGTAAGGTGTCAATCCATAAGGGCGAAGATATTAACCAAAAAGGATGAGATCAAACCATTCAAGTCAAGCCAAACAAGAGCGTATAGGACTCTAACACCCTAGACAGAAATTAGAAACAGAAGCTAAAGCGAATCAAGTCAAGGACTAACAGAAGCAAGGCAATAACAGAAGCAGCGTATAGGGCTAAACGAAAATTCAATCAATGCAAGAGAAGTTCCTAAGGATGGGGTAATCGATTCAGTGTATCTTCTTAGCCTACCCAGGTGGTCTAACAAAACTCAATCAAGCTATTCCCTAGACATCAAACATCACAACCAGTTAAGTCCACTCCCGTGATAAGTAACCTCAAGCTAGGCCAGTTCCAGACCCAATCCCTTGGCAAAATCTACCCTAGCAGGCAATAAGATTCAGTTCAATATTGTCAATAAACACCCTAGACATCTAATCCCTTAGGCTAGGTATGCAAATCTCTAACATCAATTCATTCAAGCATTTTATCAAACACCTTCTGGGTGGAAAAACACCTAAGATCTAATCTCAATTGATCAGAGAGAAATTAGCATTAAGAACACTGATTTAGAAGGGAATTTAAACAATCAAATCTTAAACCACCTAGGAGACTAAGAATCCACACTAATCTAACCCATCCTCAAGAACCCTAATGACTACTCAGAAAACATTGAAAACAACATAATCATAAACCCAAAAATCATAAAAACTTGCATAGATTAAGGAAACAGATAGAGAAATGATAGAATAGAAGAAATCAACTCAAAATAACAAGTAGAAACCAAATTACAAAGTCTAGAAATCAAGAACAATGTAGAACAGAAGAAAAACTCGAAAATTAGGCATAAAATTAAACTCTTTAAGTTCTAATCCCACATTAGGTATTTATACTAAGTCTTAAAAACCCTAAAACGTCATGGGTAAAATGGTAAAATGTGCAGGATGAGGTCCAACTCGACCCTGTGGTGGTCGAGTGCTGTGCTCGAGCTGATGAGATCAAGATTGCAGTTTTGTGTGTTGAGCTCGAGCCTCCTACTCGACCCTATGGGGTCGAGTCTGACCTGAAATCTCCAAGACTCTTCTTTTGTGTTTGGACTCGATCATAGAGCTCGAGCAGGCGTGCTCGAGCTCGGCCAAAAATCTCAAAGATGCCACCTTTCGCCTCAGCTCGACCCCTTGACTCGACCCTACAGGCCAGAGTCTGCTTCTGCACCATCTCCTGCCTTAGCTCGACCCCTTGACTCGACCCTACAGGCCAGAGTCTGCTTCTGCACCATCTCCTGCCTTAGCTCGACCCCTTGACTCGACCCTACAGGCCAGAGTCTGACGTCCAGGACAGCTTCGAGTCTAACTTCTCCAGAATCGCCTGAAAGTACCTGTAACAAGCCAAATATGCAAGATGTATGCAAACCTAATGCAAAACACTCTAAGTATGCAAAACTATAAATAAATGACAAGAACAGGTCAAATAACATGTCTAAATGAATGAATAATGCAAGCTAAAACCATATAAAATGCAGACATATCAAGCAGCTACCTCCCGGATCTCTCACTACTTGGAACGAGACCAAGAACGCATTCCTGAACAATTTCTATGATGATGCGAGGTCGGAGGAGCTTAGGAATAAGCTTTCTCAATTTTCTCAAGGTCCAACAGAAGCACTCAAGGACGCTTGGGTGCGATTCAGATCCTACCAGAGAGACTGTCCGCATCACGGTTTCAGTCAAGTTCAGCTGCTCGGGATCTTTTACAGAGGGATTGATTGGCGGTATCAGATGGCACTGGATTCTGCAAGCAACGAGAATTTCAACACTAGGATTCCCACTGATGCTGTGAAGCTGATTGAAAACTTGGCGTCTAGCAATAGCACCAAGAATGCTGATTTTGAGCGGAAGAGGCTCGCTAGTGTTGCTGACAGTTCGCAGATTGCTGAGGTTCAGGCGAAGCTAGACACAATGCACAACCTGCTAGTGGGGAAGACAAAGAAGGCTGTACATTTTGCTGAGGAAGTAGAGGAGATTAAAGATGAAGCAGAAGATGTTAACTACATTGGTGATTCTGGTTTTCAGGATCAGCGATTTGGTTATAACAACAACCGAAGCTTCAACAACAATCAGCAAGGTGGTTACAAGTCTGGAGGTAACCAATCTGATTTTGGTGCCACACAATTCGCCCAAAAACCACTTCAGAGCAATGACTTTACTCGCCAATACGGTAATTCATCTTATCAACCGCATTCTCCGAGGTCTACAGAGAGTAAGACAGAGATCCTTTTAGAACAGATTCTGCAGGGACAAGAAAAAATGACTGTGGATTTTAATAGAAAGCTGGATAATGTGTACACTAATCTGAATGGGAAAATCGACGCTCTCAAAATCCATCAGAAGATGCTGGAAGATCAAATAGCTCAGACATCAGCAGCTGTCAAGGGAAAGATAGTTCAACCACAGCATGGACATGTCAATGCAATCACCTCGAGCGCTAGAGAAGAGGATTTTGAGCCTGCGATGACTGTGTTCGCAGTCAGTGATACTAGTATCGACCGATACCTGCCTGGTATCGATCGATACTTCCCGAGACCTGCTGTAGATTCGAAGGTCGCTGAAGATGAAGATAAGAATTCTGACATTCCACAAGTATCGATCGACACCCCTACCTGTGTCGATCGACACCAACCTGCAGAGACGATACAAAACTCCAACATCGATCGACACTCATCTGGTATCGGTCGATACCCTTCGCAGGCTGAATCAATAACTGAGAAAAGGACAGAGATGGTTGAGGAACGGGTATCCAAACCAAAGCTACCTTACCCTGTTCTTCCCAAGCTGACAAGAGAGGAGTGGGAGGCTGCTAGAAGCAAGTTTTTATCAAAAAAAATGGTTGCAGGACCTCCCGTTGCTGATACCCCACCACCGCTGAGATAGTTGACAAAGAGGGAAGACCTAGGGAAATTCTCAGTTCCATGCTCCATCTCTAGAGTAAACTTCAAGGAGTCTCTCGTTGACTCAGGGTCTAGTGTCAACGTCATGTCAAGGGCGATTGCAGAGAGATTGAAAGCTGATATGAAATCTCCTAACACGCTTCTCACATACGCGGATTCTTCTAGCTCACTCCCTTACGCTACAATTCTTGATTTACCTGTTAAAATAGGAGATTGTCTGATTCCTACTGATTTTCAGGTTGTGGAGATGAGCCAAGGATCCAAGGTGCCCTTGATTTTGGGAAGACCATTTATGGCTACTGTTGGCGCGATCATGGACACGCCTAATAAGAGAATCTCTTTCTCTTGCATTGACGGAGAAGTCTTCTACGATGCCATTCCTTCTGGAGGAGCACCCAGACATGTCTCGTGCATCACCATTGCCTCGGGCGAGACTCTGATGATCGAACTGCTCGATGAGTCTTATGATGAACCAAAAGTCGCAGATGTTTCAAATGAACCCACCCAACACCCCAAGAAAGTTGTGGAGATGACCAAGGCAACAAAGAGGAAGGCGACGAGCAAGAAGATCAACGGTGCTGCTAATTTCACTTTGATTCCTCAGAAGTGTGATGGAGATTCGATCGAATATAAGGTGAAGTGCAAGGGAACCTCAAAACCTTTCTCTAAGGTTAGAGTTCTCATTCCTACGGAGATGAAAAAGAAAAAGAGGATATGATGAGCAAAAATTTGAAGCTGGAGATGTCTGGTTGTGGAGCTTATTTCGGAGTGAGTTCTCCACCTTGTCCTGACTGATATCTTAGCCAAAGTCAAGCTCGTGACATTAAACAAGCGCTTAGTGGGAGGCAACCCATTAGTAAGTCTATAAATATGAGTTTTTGTTTTTGTGTTTTGTTGTGTCTTGCGAATCAGGTCGGAAGAAGGATGGTCGTTTTTGTTCCGTATCGATCGATACCGCCTTGGTATCGATCGACACCACCGCTCTATGGTAACACCTCTTGTTCTTGACCTATTTCGCTTTGTCCTTTGATTTCTTTCACCTTCTCTGGGCTTGACAAACACTGGGGACAGTGTTGTTTAAGTCTGGGGGAGGTAGTTACTGACATCGTGTGTTCATTTTGCAAAAAAAAAAAATAAATAAATAAATAAAAAAATAAAAAAAAAAGATAAAAAGTATTTTGTTTTATTGAGTCAAAACAACTTAGAGTTTTCTGGAGTGTGCTTGACTTTGTTGTTCTGATTTTGCTTTTGAGTGACCACTGTTACAGGATTAGTTTCAGTTCGACTAATGAAAAATCCAAGGGATAACCAGCCAGCTAGAAATCACCCATGTCTCCAGCAATGTTCTTCACAAGGTTTAGCCAAATTTTGCACTTCATCTACGTGGTTAGTGTTCTTAGAGCTTGATTCATCATTCATATCTGGGTAAGGAACCCATCATGCTTGAAAATTGTGGTATATCTCTCCCGTGAAAATTGTTGGATACATATTTGCGTTAAAACAGGTAAAATCTATATAAAAGATGAAATGATTTCCGCCGAGTAGAGGGGTAGGAAAATTTTTTATGACCCCATTATTCTACTTGGATAAGGAATGATCACACAAAGGCCTGAAGTGAGGGGTAGGAAAATTTCCTATGACCCCATTATTCACCTAAGACTTTTGATACATTGAGAGGGTAAGAACCGGGGATTCGGTAGCAAACACTATCAATACTCGCGTTTCGGACCTTGATTTGTATATGCTGTTCAGATAAACCTGCGCTGTTGAAATCTAATGAGAACTGATTATGAAATAAGTCTGGGGGAGATAAAGAATACCGGAAAGCAATAAATGTTGTTGAATAAAAGGGTTCTTTGGCTATGATATTGTATGGGCAAGAATCTAGAAAGTTCTTGAACACCGATTGTAAGTGAAATCTTGGGAAGTTGGGGCTCCTACGGAGAAGTACATGGTGGTTAGATCTGGAGCTGATCAGGCAGCAGTGGGCGCTTGGGAAAAAGGATCGTTACAGCGATTTCGGTAACAGGTCAGATCTCTAAGGTTTTTCAAACCTCTTTCTCTAACTTAGTTTTCTGTTTTGCTTGAGGGCAAGCAAAAGGCTAAGTCTGGGGGCGTGATATATCATGGATTTTACCCGTTTTTAGCCATGATATAAGTCGCTTTATCGAGTCTTTCTAGTGCTTTTTCTATCATTTTAGAGTCTTTTCAGGTTTTAGCACGTTTGGGACGAAATTGGAGATTTTGGAGACATTTGGAGCCTTTTTGGAGCAAACTGAAGAAAGTACCCATTTTGAAGCCTGAGTATCGATCGACACCATTCCGAGTATCGATCGACACCATTCCGAGTATCGATCGACACCATTCCGAGTATCGATCGACACCATCCCGGTATCGATCGATACCGACGACTGACGCGGGATAGAGAGATATCCAAGGAAGAGAATTCTCACCATAAGAAGCCCAATACTTTCCCTTATTTACAAAGAGGTCCAGCTCGTGTTTTTAGACCTATTTAAGTAAGTTTTTAGTCATTAGGTCAGGGGGGCGGCAGACTTTACTTTGGATTTTGATTTTTGAGCCACCATTGAGATTTGAGAACTTTTGGGAGGGAGACGGATCCAACACTTTGTTCATCATAGAGAAGATCCCGAACCCTTGTTTTTATTCTTTGTTATATTTAATTTCAATGATATATTCAGTTATGTTATTTGTTTCATCTATCATGTCTAAGTAGTCTCCTTTTAGGTTCAGGGTTTTCTCATATGGATTTCTCTGATTTATTATGATTGATTGGTTAGGGTTCAAAATCTGAATAGTTCTTCACCATAGGTTGTTCTCAAAGCTATTTCTAACCTGATCACTTAGAACATAGAACCTAGATTAATCGATTAGGCACGACAGTGCAATTGAGTAATCTGATAAAACCTAGGGTGAGCAATTGGATTATCTGCAAAGAGATTTGGTTTAATCGAATTGTGAACATATCAAACTTGAATTGATTGCTGGTTTACTGTGTAGGATTTGCAAAGAGATTTGGAATTTTAGACTTTAGACTTAGTTAGTTTTCGCAACGACAGTTGGTTAACTATACTTTCGTGTTTGAGTTCGAGAACGGCGCTTAATTGAATTGAACCTTAATTGATTAATTGTTATCTATCATTGACTTCCTGAGAATTTCCCTGAGCCTAGTTTCCCCTCATATAAATCAACCTAAGTTTAATTCGATCATTTGTTTTCTCATCAATCATTTGTTTGCTTAGCACAATCTGCATCTTTCATCTATTGCGTGAATTTTCTTGAGTTCTTGTGTTCGACCCCTAACTTTACTGCAACAACTGCTTTAGTATCATTATAGGGTATTAATTTGAGCATATCAAACAAGGTTCTCACCAGTTATCTTTCTCGGACAAGATTCTTACTAATTATCCCTCTAGAACAAAGTTTTCACTAGTTATCCTTTTAAAACAAGGTTCTCACTAGTTATCCTTCTCGGTCAAGGTTCTTACTAATTATCCCTCTAGTACAAGGTTCTCACTATTTATCCTTTTCGAACAATGTTCTCACTAGTTATTTTTCTCAGACAAAGTTATTACTAATTACCCGTCTAGAACAAGGTTCCCACTAGTTATCTTTCGCGGACAAGATTCTTACTAATTATCCCTCTAGAACAAGGTTCTCACTAGTTATCCTTTCAGAACAAGGTTCTCACTAGTTATCTTTTTCGGACAAGATTCTTACTAATTATCCCTCTAGAACAAGGTTCTCACTAGTTATCCTTTTAGAACAAGGTTCTCACTAGTTATCTTTCTCGGACAAGATTCTTACTAATTATCCCTCTAGAATAAGGTTATTACTAATTATCCCTCTAGAACAAATTTTCAGTAGTTATCCTTTTAGAACAAGGTCTCACTAGTTATCCTTCTCGGTCAAGGTTCTTACTAATTATTCCTCTAGACGGGTAATTAGTAATAACCTTGCCGAGAAGGATAACTAGTGAGAACCTTGTTCTAGAAGGATAACTAGTATAGAACAAGATTCTTACTAATTATCCCTCTAGAACAATGTTCTCACTAGTTATCCTTCTCGGCAAGGTTATTACTAATTACCCGCCTAGAACAAGGTTCTCACTAGTTATCTTTCTGGGACAAGATTCTTACTAATTATCCCTCTAGAACAAGGTTCTCACTAGTTGTCCTTTTAGAACAATATTCTCACTAGTTATCCTTTTCGGCAAGGTTATTACAAATTACCCGTCTCGAACAAGGTTCCCACTAGTTATCTTTCTCAAACAAGATTCTTACTAATTATCCCTCTAGAACAAGGTTCTAACTAGTTATCCTTCCAGAACAAGGTTCTCACTAGTTATCCTTCTCGGCAAGGTTATTACTAATTACCCGTCTAGAACAAGGTTCTCACTAGTTATCGTTCTCGGACAAGATTCTTACTAATTATCCCTCTAGAACAAGGTTCTCACTAGTTATCCTTTTAGAACAAGGTTCTCAATAGTTATCCTTCTCGGTCAAGGTTCTTACTAATTATCCATCTAGAACAAGTTTCTCCTAGGTTATGTTTCTCGGACAAGATTCTTACTAATTATCCCTCTAGAACAAGGTTCTAACTAGTTATCCTTCAACAACAAGGTTCTAACTAGTTATCTTTCTCGGACAAGATTCTTACTAATTATCCCTCTAGAGCAAGGTTCTAAGTAGTTATCCTTCCAGGACAAGGTTCGCATTAGTTATCCTTCTCGGAAAAGTTATTACTAATAACCCGTCTAGAATAAGGTTCTCACTAGTTGTCCTTTTAGAACAATATTCTCACTAGTTATCTTTTTCGGCAAGGTTATTACAAATTACCCGTCTCGAACAAGGTTCCCACTAGTTATCTTTTTAAGACAAGATTCTTACTAATTATCCCTCTAGAACAAGGTTCTAACTAGTTATCCTTCTAGAACAAGATTCTCACTAGTTATCCTTCTCGGCAAGGTTATTACTAATTACCTGTCTAGAACAAGGTTCTCACTAGTTATCATTCTCGGACAAGATTCTTACTAATTATCCCTCTAGAACAAGGTTCTAACTAGTTATCCTTCCAGAACAAGGTTCTCACTAGTTATCCTTCTCGGCAAGTTTATTACTAATTACCCGTCTAGAACAAGGTTTTCACTAGTTATATTTCTCAGACAAGATTCTTACTAATTATCCCTCTAGAACAAGGTTCTCACTAGTTATCCTTTTAGAACAATGTTCTCACTAGTTATCCTTCTCGGCAAGGTTATTACTAATTACCCGCCTAGAACCAGGTTCTCACTAGTTATCTTTCTGGGACAAGATTCTTACTATTTATCCCTCTAGAACAAGGTTCTCACTAGTTGTCCTTTTAGAACAATATTCTCACTAGTTATCCTTTTCGGCAAGATGAAAATGATCCAAGAAATCAAAAGGGAAGACCTAACGGTCAAGGGTAGAATTAGGATGACTTTCTGGGTTTAGACTTAAAGGTTAAGAACACTTGTGTAGGACTGGGTAGATGGGAGTCTTTTCTTGTATACGTAGGTTGGTTCTTACCTTTAGCATTCTACTAAAGCTCATTCCATTTCATTGAGAGGTCCTTGTTCTGAATTAACAAAACCTTACTGAAGGGACTATCTTTGTCTCTTTACCTTACCCTTAGCCAAATGAGTTCATAGAATGTGCATAGCTTGATTCATGGTTTCTGCTTAATTGAATGTTAAAGGGATTGATAGATTTGAATGCATGTCTAGATTGAGATTTAATTGAAGTTGTGCTGAGAAGAGTATGGCTAAAGTTTTTAAGTAGAGTTCACATATGATATGTCTGCATTTTATATGGTTTTAGCTTGCGTTATTCATTCATTTAGACATGTTATTTGACCTGTTCTTGTCATTTATATCTAGTTTTGCATACTTAGAGTGTTTTGCATTAGATTTGCATACATCTTGCACATTTGGCTTGTTACAGGTACCTTCAGGCGATTTTGGAGAAATTAGACTCGAAGCTGTCTAGGACACCAGACTCGAGCTCATAGGGTCAAGACGAGGAATCGAGCGAAGCTGTCTAGGACACCAGACTCGAGCTCATAGGGTCTAGACGAGGAATCGAGCGAAGCTGTCTAGGACACCAGACTCGAGCACCCATGCCCAAGACAAGGGGTCGAGTCAACTGAGTGACAAACGCACTCAAGCCTATGGGTCGAGTAAGGGGATCGAGCCCAAAACAAAAGAGGAGTCTTGAAGTTTTCAAGCCTGACTCGACCCCATAGGGTCGAGTATGAGGGTCGAGCTCAACACACAAAAATGCAATCTTGATGTCATCAGCTCGACCACAGCACTCGACCTGCACAGGGTCGAGTTGGACCTTACCTTGCACATTTTTACCATTTTGCCCATGACGTTTTAGGGTTTTTAAGACTTAGTATAAATACCTAATGTGGGATTAAAACTTCTAAGTTCGTTTTTATGCCTAATTTTCGAGTTTTCCTTCTGTTTTTCATTGTTCTTGATTTCTAGACTTTGTAATTTGGTTTCTACTTGTTATTTTTAGTTAATTCCTTCTGTTCTATCTTTTCTCTATCTGTTTCTTTCATCTATGCAAGTTTCTATGATTTTTGGGTTTGTGATTATGTTGTTCTTCATGATTTCTGAGTAGTCATTAGGGTTTTTGAGGATGGGTTAGATTAGTGTGAATTCTTAGTCTCCTAGGTGGTTTAAGAGTTGATTGTTTAAATTCCCTTCTAAATCAGTGTTCTTAATGCTAATTTCTCTCTGATCAATTGAGATTAGATCTTAGGTGTTTTTCCACCCAGAAGGTGTTTGATAAAATGCTTGAATGAATTGATGTTAGAGATTTGCATACCTAGCCTAAGGGATTAGATGTCTAGGGTGTTTATTGACAATATTGAACTGAATCTTATTGCCTGCTAGGGTAGATTTTGCCAAGGGATTGGGTCTGGAACTAGTCTAGCTTGAGGTTACTTATCACGGGAGTGGACTTAACTGGCTGTGATGTTTGATGTCTAGGGAATAGCTTGATTGAGTTTTGTTAGACCACCTGGGTAGGCTAAGAAGATACACTGAATCGATTACCCCATCCTTAGGAACTTCTCTTGCATTGATTAAATTTTCGTCTAGTCCTATACGATGTTTCTGCTATTGCCTTGTTTCCGTTAGTCTTTGAATTGACTCGCTTTAGCTTCTATTTCTAATTTCCGTCTAGGTTGTTAGAGTCCAATACGCTTTTGCTTGGCTTGACTTGAATGATTTGATCTCATCCTTTTTGGTTAATATCTTCACCCTTATGGATTGACACCTTACTATACTACAACGAAATCTTGGTCTAGTAAGGAATTGACCTATATCAATTTGGCGCCGTTGCCATTTGGGTGTTGTTTGTTACATTTAGGATTTCATATCGTTCTAGATCAAGTTCTTTTCTATATACTCTGTTACTCACTTTGATTTTCTTTTTCTATCTTTGGTTTGCAGGACGTTTCTTGACTCGAGGTCCCCAGCTCGACCCTTGCAGCTCGAGTCTGCCTCTCTCGCCCACGTCTGCTCGAGCCAGTGCATCGAGTCTACCCCCCTGCATGCACACGCGATCTAAAGGCAGTCAGAACCTTATCCGATACATTGATAATATTCACAAGTTACCGCAACAGTTGAGAGAGCCGAGTGAACTTCTCAACACAGATCTCCAAGATCCAATAAATATGGTTGATCATATTCCACCACCACAGCCTGAACATGTGCCTCATCAGCGAAGACCCCGTCTGATAGGGGTGGGAGACGCTCCTAATACTCATACCAACAGACAAGGGATTGTCCCTCCTACGGTCCAGAACAACAATTTTGAGATCAAGAGCAGCTTGATCGCCATGGTACAGAACAACAAGTTTCATGAACTGCCTATGGAGGACCCTCTTGATCATCTAGATGAGTTTGATAGGCTCTGCAGCCTTACCAAGATCAATGGGGTCAGTGAAGATGGTTTCAAGCTAAGGCTCTTTCCCTTCTCTCTTGGTGACAGAGCCCATCACTGGGAAAAGACTCTACCCCATGGATCCATCACATCCTGGGATGACTGCAAGAAAGCCTTTCTGGCCAAGTTCTTCTCCAATGCCAGGACTGCGCGCTTGAGGAATAAAATCTCTGGATTTACACAGAAGGATGGTGAAAGTTTCTGCGAATGCTGGGAGCGCTTCAAGGGCTACACTACTCAATGCCCTCACCACGGTTTTAGCAATGAATCCCTCCTTAGCACTCTCTACAGAGGAGTTCTCCCAAAGGTCCGCATGCTTCTCGATACCGCCAGTAATGGTAACTTCCTCAACCAAGATGTTGATGCTGGCTGGGCCCTTGTGGAGAACCTAGCACAATCTGATGGTAATTACACTGCTGAGTATGATAGGAGTGTTCGGCCAAGTATTGCTACAGATGATCAGACTAGGGCCATCAAGGCCTTGGCGCTAAGTTGGATCAATCAGCTACAACAGTAAGAAACAAGTTCACTTTGCTTCGAGGATACAGTCTTTCAGTTCAAGATTGGGAGGAAGAAGATATCGAAGAGGTCAACTATGTCCAGAATCAAGGTGGCTACAACAAAGGTTTCTTTAGCTACAAGAACAACCCGAATCTCTTACGTAAGCACCAATGTTGCTAACCCTCAAGACCAAGTCTACCCACCTCCGCAACCACCGCCTCAGTCCAAACCTTATGCTGCCTACAACCAGAACCAGGGTTTTGTTCCTAAGCAGCCATACCAAAATAACTATCAGCAACAGGGAGTTATGGGTCCTCCACCTGGTTTCACATCTCACCAAGCTCCGCCTTCTCCCGCTCCAGATCATCAAATGACACAAATGCTGCAACAGATTCTGCAAGGTCAGGCGGCTGGTGCGTTGGAAACAGCTAAGAAGCTCGGTAAAATGAAAACGCAGATGGATTACACCTATAATGATCTCTCTAGCAAGTCTGAGTTATTAAACTCAAAGATTAAATACATGGAGGGCAAGACTGCATCTACCTCTAGCACATCACAGCTCCCAGGAAAAGCACCCATGCCCAAGACAAGGGGTCGAGTCAACTGAGTGACAAACGCACTCGAGCCTATGGGTCGAGTAAGGGGATCGAGCCCAAAACAAAAGAGGAGTCTTGAAGTTTTCAAGCCTGACTCGACCCCATAGGGTCGAGTATGAGGGTCGAGCTCAACACACAAAAATGCAATCTTGATGTCATCAGCTCGAGCACAGCACTCGACCTGTACAGGGTCGAGTTGGACCTTACCTTGCACGTTTTTACCATTTTGTCCATGACGTTTTAGGGTTTTTAAGACTTAGTATAAATACCTAATGTGAGATTAAAACTTCTAAGTTCGTTTTTATGCCTAATTTTCGAGTTTTCCTTCTGTTCTTCATTGTTCTTGATTTCTAGACTTTGTAATTTGGTTTCTACTTGTTATTTTTAGTTAATTCCTTCTGTTCTATCTTTTCTCTATCTGTTTCTTTCATCTATGCAAGTTTCTATGATTTTTGGGTTTGTGATTATGTTGTTCTTCATGATTTCTGAGTAGTCATTAGGGTTCTTGAGGATGGGTTAGATTAGTGTGAATTCTTAGTCTCCTAGGTGGTTTACGAGTTGATTGTTTAAATTCCCTTCTAAATCAGTGTTCTTAATGCTAATTTCTCTCTAATCAATTGAGATTAGATCTTAGGTGTTTTTCCACCCAGAAGGTGTTTGATAAAATGCTTGAATGAATTGATGTTAGAGATTTGCATACCTAGCCTAAGGGATTAGATGTCTAGGGTGTTTATTGACAATATTGAACTGAATCTTATTGCCTGCTAGGGTAGATTTCGCCAAGGGATTGGGTCTGGAACTAGTCTAGCTTGAGGTTACTTATCACGGGAGTGGACTTAACTGGCTGTGATGTTTGATGTCTAGGGAATAGCTTGATTGAGTTTTGTTAGACCACCTGGGTAGGCTAAGAAGATACACTGAATCGATTACCCCATCCTTAGGAACTTCTCTTGCATTGATTAAATTTTCGTCTAGTCCTATACGATGTTTCTGCTATTGCCTTGTTTCCGTTAGTCTTTGAATTGATTCGCTTTAGCTTCTATTTCTAATTTCCGTCTAGGTTGTTAGAGTCCTATACGCTCTTGCTTGGCTTGACTTGAATGATTTGATCTCATCCTTTTTGGTTAATATCTTCACCCTTATGGATTGACACCTTACTATACTACAACGAAATCTTGGTCTAGTAAGGAATTGACCTATATCAACATACTTTGCATTCTAGAATTAGCAACTTGGACATTGAGATCATCTGTTTTATCTGCAAGCTTTGGTTCTGAATCCCCATTTTCAACCTCTTCTCCATTCTTATTTCTTCTGTTTGCTTGAGGGCAAGCAAAGACTAAGTTTGGGAGAATTGATATGTTTACATTTTGCATAGTTTTAGCTTGCATAATTCGTACATTTAGACATGTTATTTGACTTGTTCTTGTCATTTATTCCTAGTTTTGCATACTAAGAGTGTTTTGCATTAGGTTTGCATACATCTTGCATATTTGGCTTGTTACAGGTACTTTCAGGCAATTTTGGAGAAGTTAGACTCAAATGCAGAGAAGTCATCAGACTCGACCTGGATGTTCTCGCAGACGTGGTCGGGCTAAGGCAGGAAATGGAGCAGAAGCTCAGCTCGATTACCAAGCTCGAGCTGTACGATCGAGCTAGGCATAAGGGCGCAATCTTGAAGAACTAAAACCCAGCTCGACCCCCTGTGATCGAGCCCGTGATCGAGTCCAAGAAAAAAAGAGCCGTCTTGAAGTTTTTCGACCTAGCTCGACCGCCCGTGGTGGAGCTCATGATCGAGTCTGGTGAATAAAAATGCAATCTTGATTTAAACCCAGCTCGACCACCCAGCTCGACCACCCATGGTCGAGCTGGACCTTATCCTGTGCATTTTTACCATTTTGCCCATGGTGTTTTAGGGTTTTTAAGACCTAGTATAAATACTCTCTAAGATGTTTAAGAGAGATAACTCGTTTTTAGGCAGAAATTAGGTTTTCTTAAGTGTTCTTCATCTGTTCTTGCTTTCTGGATCATGTATCTTTGATTCTACTGAGTATTTGTGTTTGAATCTTTCTATTCTATCTCTGCTCTTCCTTATCTTTCTACTTATGCAATTTATTTTGATTTCTGGGTTTGTGATTATGTTGTTCTTCATGGTTTCTGAGTAGTCATTAGGGTTCTTAAAGATAGGTTAGATTAGGTGTGGAATCTTAATCTTCTAGGTGGTTTAAAAGTAGATTGTTTGATTTCCCTTCTAAATCAGTGTTCTTAATGCTAATTTCTCTCTGATCAATTGAGATTAGAACTTACGTGTTTTTCCGCCCAGAAGGTGTTTGATAAAATGCTTGACTGAACTGATGTTAGAGATTTGCATACCTAGCCTAAGGGATTAGTTGTCTAGGGTGTTTATTGATAATATTGAACTGAATTTTAATGCCTGCTAGGGTAGATTTCGCTAAGGGATTGGGTCTGGAACTGGTCTAGCTTGAGGTTACCTATCACGGGAGTGGACTTAACTGGTTGTGATGTTTGATGTCTAGGGAATAGCTTGATTGAGTTTGTTAAACCATCTAGGTAGATTAAGAGGATGCACCAAGTCAATTACCCCATCCTTAGGACCTGCTCCGTTCTTGATTGAATTTTGTGTTCTGTTTTCGTTCTGTTTCTATTCTGTTTATTGTCTCAGCTTTACTCTGTTTCTGTTCTGTTTTCATTCTGTTTTATGTTCTGTTTTAGTTTCTGTTATTGTTTTTGATTTCCTTTTGCTAGGTTGATAGTTTTACCTTCTCACTGCTTGTTTGGCTTGACTTAGACTGTTTGATTGCATCCTTCTTGGTTAATATCGCACCCATTTGGATTGACACCTTTCTGTATTACAATGACATGAAAATGCATTAAGGCATTTGAGAGATGGCAAAACTATAAAAATCTGCTATTTCAAATTGGCACCGTTGCCATTTGGGTGTTGTTTGTTACAATTAGGATTTCAAATCGTTTTCGATCAAGTTCTTATTCGATTTACTCTGTTCCTGACTTAATTTTTTTCTTTCTGTCTCTTTGTATTTCAGGTACGACCTGACTCGATTAGCTCAGCTCGACCAAGCCAGATCGAGCCAGTCTAGCTCGACCACGCCTGCTCGAGTCCGCCATCGAGTTCGCCTCCCCCTGCATGTAAACGAGATCTAAAGGAAGTCAGAACCTCATCCGCTACGTCGATAATATTCACAGGCTACCACAACAGTTGAGAGAGCCGAGTGAACTTCTCAACACCGATCTCCAGGATCCAATAAATATGGCTGACCATAATCCACCACCACAGCCTGAACATATGCCTCATCAGAGAAGGCCACGTCTGATTGGTGCGGAAGATGCTCCCAACACTCACACTGACAGGCAAGGGATTGTACCTCCTACAGTCCAGAATAACAACTTTGAGATCAAGAGTGGCTTGATCGCTATGGTGCAGGGCAACAAATTCCATGGGCTGCCTATGGAAGACCCTCTTGATCATTTAGATAAGTTTGATAGGCTCTGCAGCCTTACCAAGATTAATGGTGTCAGCGAAGATGGTTTCAAGCTGGAACTCTTTCCATTCTCTCTTGGTGACAAATCCCATCTCTGGGAGAAGAATCTACCTCAAGGCTCTATTACTTCATGGGATGATTGCAAGAAAGCTTTCTTTGCCAAGTTCTTCTCCAATGCTTGCACCGCTCGCCTCAGGAACGAAATATCCAGATTTTCTCAGAAAGATGGGGAGAGTTTCTATGAATGCTGGGAACGATTCAAGGGCTACACCACTCAATGTCCTCACCATGGTTTCAGCAACGAGTCCCTATTAAGCACACTTTACAGAGGGGTTCTCCCAAAAGTCCGAATGCTTCTTGATACAGCCAGCAATGATAATTTCCTTAACAAAGATGTTGATGATGGATGGGAGCTTGTAGAGAACCTTGCTCAATCAGATGGAAACTACACTGCGGAGTATGATAGAAGTGTAAGGAGTAATGTTGATTCAGAGGAGAGGCATCGTAAGGAGATGAAGGTTATGAATGCCAAGTTAGATCAGCTCCTACACCAGCAGAAGCATGTCCATTTTGCCAATAAAGATACGGTTTTTCAAGTTCAAGATGGAGAGGATGATGGTCTAGAAGAGGTCAGCTATGTGTAGTATCAGGGTCAGTACAACAAAGGTTTCATCAATTACAAGAACAACCTGAATCTCTCTTACAGAAGCACCAATGTTACTAACCCTCAGGATCAAGTCTACCCGCCTCAGCAACCACCACCTCAGTCCAAGCCTTTTGCTGCTTACAACCAGAATCAGAGTTTTGTTCCTAAGCAGCACTACCCGAACAGCTACTCGCAACAGGGAGTCATGGGTCCTCCACCTGGTTTCACATCTCACCAAGCTCAACCTTCTACCACTCCAGATAATCAGATGACACAAATGTTGCAACAGATTCTACAGGGCCAAACGGCTGGCGCAATGGAAACAGCTAAGAAGCTCGGTGAAATGAAAACGCAGATGGATTATATACCTATAATGATCTCTCCAGCAAATTTGAGTCATTAAACTCAAAGATTAAGTACATGGAAGGTAAGACTGCTTCTACCTCTAGCACATCCCAGCTTCCAGGAAAGGCGGTCCAAAACCCAAAGGACTATGCTCACATCAATGCCATCACTTTACAGAGTGGAAAGGAGCTACCTGAGAGGGAAGGTTCAGCTAGAGTCACTGAGGACAGTGAGATTGCAGATGGGGAGGATTTGAGCTGCAAAGAATCCGAAAAAACATGTGTAGAGACTGACTCTAGCACCCAGCTCGACCAACTAGGTCGAGTCAGCCCTTTACCTGCTGCAAAACCTGCTATTTCAGAGAAAAAAAAGCACCTTTTGTCCCTCTTCCTTACAAACCCAAACTGCCTTTCCCAAGACGATTCAAAAAGGAGATAATGGATAAGTATAGAGCGCTTTTTGACAAGCACATGAAGGAAGCAGAGATTAGGATACCTCTCATTGATACCTTCTCAATGTTTCCTGCATATCAAAAATTCTTGAAGGATGCAGTAAACGAGAAAGCCAAGGAGGTTCAGAGTACGGTGGTTTTGTCAAAAGAGTGCAGTGCTATTATACAGAAGAGGGTTATCAAGGAGAAACTAAGTGATCCTGGTTCATTCACTCTGCCATGCTCTTTGGGGCCACTGATCTTCAAGAAGTCTCTATGTGATCTTGGAGCATCTATCAGTCTCATGCCGCTCTCAGTTGCTAAGAAGTTAGGATTCAGTAACTACAAGCCCTGCAACATCTCTTTGGTGCTTGCAGACAGATCAGATAGAACTCCTCATGGTATGCTACAAGATCTACCTCTAAAGGTCGGGACAGTTGAGATACCTACAAACTTCATAGTGCTGGAGATGGATGAAGAACCAAGAGATCCCCTTATTCTGGGAAGACCCTTCTTAGCCACAGCTGGAGCGGTTATTGATGTTCGAAAGGGAAAGATTGATCTTAATCTCGGGAGTGACTTCAAGATGACATTTGACATCAAAGACACCATAAGAAAGCCAGAGATAGAAGAACATTTTTTTATGTTGAGGAAATGGATCAACTCGCTGACGAACTTCTGGAAGAACTTAATGAGGAAGACCACCTTCGGACGTCTTAATCAAAAGCGGGAAAGATGGATACCTACACCACGAAACCTTGGGTTATGAGATGATTTTGGACTCACATAAGATTTTGGAAGGGTCAGAAGTCTTTGAAGACTTGATTGGGGTCAAAACAGAGGTTTTTGCTACAGAACGCACTGACTCTAACACCCAGCTCGACCAATTAGGTCGAGCTAGCCACATCACCACCTCAGACTCGACCAGACAGGTCGAACTCGTCGTCGAGTCAGCACCCTCTACATCAGATAATTGGTCAGAACTCAGAGCGCCTAAGGTAGACCTCAAAACTCTTCCTGCTGGGCTAAGGTACGCCTTTCTTGGGCCAAATTCTACATATCCAGTCATAGTAAATGATAAACTTAGTGATGATGAATTACATTTGCTTTTGACTGAATTGAAGAAATTTAGAAAAGCTATTGGGTATTCACTGGACGATATCAAAGGAATTTCACCTAGCTTATGTACTCATAGAATTCACCTTGAAAATGAATCATATGCTAGCATTGAACCCCAGAGAAGATTAAACCCGAATTTGAAGGAAGTAGTTAAAAAGGAAATTCTTAAGTTGCTAGAAGCTGGAATCATCTATCCTATATCTGATAGTACTTGGGTTTCTCTTGTGCATTGTGTTCCAAAGAACGGTGGTATAACTGTTGTTAGAAACGATAAAGATGAACTGATACCAACTAGAACTATCACTGGTCATAGGATGTGTATTGATTACAGGAAATTGAATGCTGCATCTAGGAAAGATCATTTCCCATTGCCATTCATTGATCAGATGTTAGAAAGGCTTGCAAATCACCCTTATTACTGTTTCTTAGATGGGTATAGTGGTTTCTTTCAAATTCCAATTCACCCCAATGATCAGGAAAAAACTACTTTTACTTGCCCATATGGAACATTTGCTTATAGGAGAATGCCTTTTGGTCTTTGTAATGCACCTGCTACTTTTCAGAGATGCATGACTTCTATATTCTCAGATTTAATTGAGGAGATTATGGAAGTATTCATGGATGATTTTTCCGTGTATGGTTCCTCTTTCTCCTCCTGCTTGTTTAATATTTGCAGGGTGCTTACTAGGTGTGAAGAGACAAATCTAGTTCTCAACTGGGAGAAATGCCACTTCATGGTCATAGAAGGGATTGTCTTGGGGCACAAAATTTCTGAGGATGGTATAGAGGTAGATAAAGCCAAAGTTGATGTGATGATGCAGTTGCAGCCACCAAAGAACGTCAAGGATATCAGAAGTTTCTTAGGTCATGCTGGTTTTTACAGAAGATTTCATCAAGGACTTCTCAAAGATAGCCAGACCACTCACTAGGCTATTATGCAAGGAGCAAGAGTTCCTGTTTGATACAGAATGTTTGAAGGCTTTCCAGCTCATTAAGGAAGCCTTAGTCACTGCTCCAATAGTCCAAGCACCAAACTGGGACTATCCGTTTGAGATCATGTGTGATGCATCGGACTATGCTGTAGGAGCTGTACTGGGTCAAAAGATTGAGAAGAAGCTGCATGTGATCTACTATGCAAGCAGGACGCTTGATGACGCTCAAGGGAGATATGCAACAACAGAAAAGGAGTTGCTGGCTGTAATCTTTGCTTTTGAGAAATTCAGAAGCTATCTAGTTGGGTCTAAGGTGATAGTCTACACAGACCATGCAGCACTCAGGCATATTTATGCTAAGAAGGAGACTAAGCCAAGACTGCTCAGATGGATCCTTTTGCTTCAAGAGTTTGACATGGAAATTGTCGACAAGAAGGGTATAGAGAATGGTGTAGCAGATCACTTGTCAAGAATGAGGATTGATGATGCAGCGCCAATTGATGATTTCATGCCTGATGAACAATTCATGGAAGTTGTCATGATAGTAGAAGAAAAGAGGCCCTGGTATGCAGATTTTGCCAATTACCTTGTAAGCGGCGAAATTCCTGAAGGTCTTGATGCTTACAGGAAAAAGAAGTTTCTGAGGGATGTGAACCACTACTTCTGGGATGAGCCCTACTTATACAAGAGAGGTTCTGATGGTCTGTTCAGGAGTTGCATAGCAGAAAAAGAGGTAAGGGGAGTTCTAGAGCATTGCCACGATTCAGTATATGGGGGTTACTTCGCCACATTCAAGACTACGCAGAAAGTGCTGCAAGCAGGTTTATGGTGGCCATCAATGTTCAAAGATGCTCAAGCTTTTATCACCAAGTGTGATCCTTGTCAGAGAATGGGCAACATCAGTAGAAGGAATGAGATGCCTCAGAACCCAATTCTGGAAGTTGAAGTATTTGATGTGTGGGGCATCGATTTCATGGGGCCTTTTAACCCACCATCTTATGGGAACAGCTACATCTTAGTGGCTGTTGATTATGTGTCGAAGTGGGTTAAAGCCATAGCTTGTCCTAGCAATGATGCAAAGGTAGTTCTGAAGATGTTCAAGAGCATCATTTTCCCCAGATTTGGTGTACCAAGAGTTGTTATCAGTGATGGGGGATCTCACTTCATCAACAAGCTCTTTGAAAATCTTCTGAAGAAACATGGGGTCAAGCACAAGATGGCTACACCATATCACCCCAGACTAGTGGTCAAGTGGAGGTGTCTAACAAGCAGATCAAAGCCATCTTGGCTAGAGTAGTGGGCGTTTCAAGGAGAGATTGGTCTACTAAGCTTGATGAGACTCTCTGGGCGTACAGGACTGCATTCAAGATCCCTATAGGGAGAACACCTTTCCAGCTCCTCTATGGCAAGGCTTGTCATTTACCTGTTGAGGTTGAGTACAAGGCGTTATGGGCAACAAAGCTTCTGAACTTGCACATCAAAACTGCCCAGGAAAAGAGAGTATTGGACCTGCATGAGCTGGAGGAGATCAGGCTGGATGCTTATGAGAGTTCTAAGGTCTACAAAGAGAGGACCAAGGCCTTCCATGACAAGAAGATCTTGCACAAAGAGTTCAATACTTGCGATCAAGTCCTTCTCTTCAATTCTAGACTCAAGCTGTTTCCGGGAAAGCTCAAGTCCAGATGGTCTAGACCGTTCTCCATCAAAGAAGCCTCACCTTACGGGGCAATCACTTTATTCGGAAAGGGATGCCACGAATTCACTGTGAATGGACAGAGACTCAAGCCCTATCTAGCTGATACCATCATTCCAGAAGGAACTTCGATTCCTCTGGATGAGCCTTCCACTGCCTGAGCAAAACAGGAAGTCAAGCTTAGTGACTATAAACAAGCTCACTTGGGAGGAAGTCCCATGTCTATCTCTGTACATATTTCTTTGTTTTAGTTTTTAAAACGTCAAATAAGTGTGCTAACTTTTTATTTTTGGCTTGTTTTGTGATTTCAGGAGAGTATGAGCACTGAATTGCAAAGAGAAGGGAGAAACGAGCAAAAATAGCTTGACTCGATGACCCAGCTCGACCATTGTGATCGAGCCAAACGATCGAGTCCGATGGAGGGAGATTTAAAATTCGAATTTTGAACACTAAGGGGACAGCTCGACCAGGTGGGATCGAGTGGTCAGATCGAGCCTGCAGCTCGACCACATGCAGTCGCGTCATCACGTCGAGTCAAGCCTTGGGAGCTCAAAAATTTGAATTTCGAATTTCAAATGAAGCTCCATGCGCTCCCCCTCTTGTTATCTAGCCTTCCCCCTTGCCTATATAAGAAGGACTCGCCCTTATGAGCTCTCCACACCAGCAATATTTCAAGCAACCTTTTCCTTTCACCTGAATCTTTTTCTAATCTGATACTCGAGTTTTGCTCAATATCCTTCAAGATGATCAACCAACTTCTCTTCGTCAAGCCAAAGAGATCCCAGCAGTCACCTCAAACTCATCGTTCATCTGCCAAAGCCATGGCCAAGCAGTTTCAAACGATAAGGGGACCTGTTTCTCCAAGCAGAGCATCCATGGAGGTTGACGGTGCACCTAGCTCGACCAAACATGGTCAAGTCAAGGGATCGAGCCAACATAATGAGGAGACGGCCAGAGAATTTTCAAGAGCCAAACGAGATGTTACTCGTGGGAAGAAACCGATGGAACCCAGCACGCAGCAAGTTCGCAGTGAAACCGAGGAGGATGAGCCCAAAGTGGTTAAAAAGGCACAAAAGAAACCAAAGCAACCTTCCCCAGAAGAGTACCTGCCCATACTCCTTGCTAGAGGCTTCGCAGGAACGAGGTACCCTCACCGAGAAACTTGTAAAAAACTTGGTATTGCCAGAGATGTGGAATATCTCTATGAAATGGGGGGTTTAAGCGCATTCATGAGTATACAGCTCGAAGCTTACAAGGAAGAGACTTGCCATTTCCTTTCATCTCTCAAGATCCCCTTCTATGAAGACGAACCAGAGTTTGTATCTGACGGAGGCCCAGGTTTTATCACCTTCACTTGCAGGGGTTTCCTTTACTCCCTCACTATAAAGGAGTTAGATACTCTATATGGATTCCCGAGTAGCTCAAGCACGCTGTAAGATATTCACCATAGGGAGCTGCAGCAACTGTGGTCAACCATTAGTGATGACACCGAGCCTTATCTGTCATCAAGAAGCAAGAGCTCCCAGATAAGAAGCCCTGTGGTTAGATACCTTCACAAGGCCATTGCTAGCACACTGTTTGCACGAAGGGTTACAGGGAATCTGAATGAAGGGGAATTGAGAATGTTGGATGTGTGCTTAAAAGAAGTTCTGGTTTACACAAAAAAGGTACTGGAAATGCAAGGCGATAGAGCAGACGCAAGCCTCACCTTTGTTCTCTTGGAACAACTGCTCTACTACAAGGAGTGGGCATTAAGGATGCACAGGATGAATACTGAAGGAGAACTTAGCATTGGAGGTATTATCACTCCGATTCTGGTTGCATGTGGTGTAAAGCTCACATCAGAGCCACATCCGCCCAGGTGGATCGATATTGGATTTTTGAGGAGATGTCGATTTCTTGATCAACGCTGGCCTATTGATGAGTTTATGTATAAATTCACTCACCCAATAGCTGGAGAAGCCCACTTGCGCCTCCCTTGCACTGATATAACGAAGGTTAGATTGGGGGAAAACATTTATTTCTCTCCTCCTCTTGACAGACTCTACAATCCAAATGAAGAGATCATGCAGCAAGACATAGGTCGAGACGATCATGTTGCTGTTGAAGAGGAGAATGGTGCAACAGAAAGGGCAAGACCATTGCGGCTTTGAAGGGGTCAGTGAAGGATCTAAAGGACCAGATGAAAGAAGTAAGGGATCACCTCAAAGATTTCCAGCTAAAGTTCAATGCGCCCTCCTCCAGGAAAGTGGTACTACCCAAACGAGTACTAGTGGGAAGTGGTTCATTTCGCGAAGAACCAAGGCCTCGTATAACCATGGAACCCCCACGAGCTTCTTCGTTCGAGCCAAGACAGCAGTCTAAGCAGTACACTCGGCAGAAAAAGAGGAAATCTGTGAGCGGACGAGCCAGCTCGAGCACCACGATCGAGTCAGCCATCTTGCCATAACTGGCGCGACCACGCAGCTCGAGCCCCAGCTCGAGTCAAGCTCCCATACTACCTACACTCGGGAAAGTATGGAGGATTCAATCTCCTCTTTCTTCTCCAACCCTTGAGGTACCTGTTCTATCCATTCTTGTATATATCATTTGCATTTCTTTCTTGCTTTTTGTTGTTTCTTAAACCTTCTTTCCAAATTTTTATTACAGAAGGGACTGTGTAATTTAAGTTTGGGGGAAAGGTTTAAGATGTGTTTGACTTGTTTTCTGTGTTCTTATTTTTTAATTTTATGCATACTTGAGTCTGCATGCATCTAAGGCATAGAAAAACAAAACAAATTTGAAAAAAAAATTTCGAAAAAAATTACAAAAACAGAGTGTTCATATAGTTGCATTTACATTTTAGGATTGAGTCTAGATTGTTTTCATATAGGGCTGTTGCATATGCATAGGGGATTATGATGATTTTAAACCTTGTAAGCTTGCTGATTCAATTGTATAATTTCAATGCCCTCGTTTCTAGTTGTTTAATGCTTTGTTAGTGAGCTTGAAGTAAGACTGCACCATACTTTGAATGCACAGCTAGATTAGGTCTCAATTGAAAGCATACTGTGATTTTCTGTCTTTCCCTATCTATTTGAACCTGAATTTTGACTCATAATTATCATGTCTATGTACTGCATTTGAACTCACGGATACCATATACATACTTGGATTTTCTTTCATCTGATTATACCACTCTTTGCTGATCCAAGTAGCTGTTCTCATCATTAGAACAGTTTTACCATGCCTTTAGCCTAGCCTTCTTTCAAGCCATGATATTATTTTCTTGAGTGAGTGAGGCCTAATTCTGAATGAGCTTGGTAGAAAGTGTTAGGTTTGAGCCGACAAGGATAGAATCTCATGTAGTTCTGGTTTGCAATTTTCGAATCAGATAGGACTAGGTGGGATCTTGATCATTGGGTATTGGGTTTGGTTCTGTGAAAAGAAAAGAATGAAAAACTTGGAGAAAGATGAAAGAAAAAGGATAAGAGTTCTTAGGAGGGGAATGATCTTAATGTTTAAGTATCTAGTAAAGGATTAGGGGATGTGCATAATAAAAGAAAAGAAAAGGCAGAAAGCTTAAAAGTCTGAAAAATATAAAAATGCCTAAGCTAGTTAAGAAAAACCCCCAATCCGCTAGATGTATATGTGTATAACCCCTCCTAGAACCAAAAATAAAAAGAAAAGATGAAAATGATCCAAGAAATCAAAAGGGAAGACCTAAGGGTCAAGGGTAGAATTATGATGACTTTCTGGGTTTAGACTTAAAGGTTAAGAACACTTGTGTAGGACTGGGTAGATGGGAGTCTTTTCTTGTATGCGTAGGTTGGTTCTTACCTTTAGCATTCTACTAAAGCTCATTCCATTTCATTGAGAGGTCCTTGTTCTGAATTAACAAAACCTTACTGAAGGGACTATCTTTGTCTCTTGACCTTACCCTTAGCCAAATGAGTTCATAGAATGTGCATAGCTTGATTCATGGTTTCTGCTTAATTGAATGTTAAAGGGATTGATAGATTTGAATGCATGTCTAGATTGAGATTTAATTGAAGTTGTGCTGAGAAGAGTATGGCTAAAGTTTTTAAGTAGAGTTCACATACTTTGCATTCTAGAACTAGCAACTTGGACATTGAGATCATCTGTTTTATTTGCAAGCTTTGGTTCTGAATCCCCATTTTCAACCTCTTCTCCATTCTTATTTCTTCTGTTTGCTTGAGGGCAAGCAAAGACTAAGTTTGGGGAAATTGATATGTTTGCATTTTGCATAGTTTTAGCTTGCATAATTCGTACATTTAGACATGTTATTTGACTTGTTCTTGTCATTTATTCCTAGTTTTGCATACTTAGAGTGTTTTGCATTAGGTTTGCATACATCTTGCATATTTGGCTTGTTACAGGTACTTTCAGGCAATTTTGGAGAAGTTAGACTCAAATGCAGAGAAGTCATCAGACTCGACCTGGATGTTCTCGCAGACGTGATCGAGCTAAAGCAGGAAATGGAGCAGAAGCTCAGCTCGATCACCAAGCTCGAGCTGTACGATCGAGCTAGGTATAAAGGCGCAATCTTGAAGCACTAAAACCCAGCTCGACCCCCTGTGATCGAGCCCGTGATCTAGTCCAAGAAAAAAAGAGCCGTCTTGAAGTTTTTGGACCCAGCTCGACCGCCCGTGGTCGAGCTCATGATCGAGTCTGGTGAATAAAAATGCAATCTTGATTTAAACCCAGCTTGACCACCCATGGTCGAGCTGGACCTTATCCTGCGCGTTTTTACCATTTTGCCCATGGCGTTTTAGGGTTTTTAAGACCTAGTATAAATACACTCTAATATGTTTAAGAGAGATAACTCGTTTTTAGGCAGAAATTAGGTTTTTTTAAGTGTTCTTCATCTGTTCTTGCTTTCTGCATCCTGTATCTTTGATTCTACTGAGTATTTGTGTTTGAATCTTTCTATTCTATCTCTTCTCTTCCTTATCTTTCTACGTATGCAATTTATTTTGATTTCTGGGTTTGTGATTATGCTGTTCTTCATGGTTTCCGAGTAGTCATTAGGGTTCTTAAGGATGGGTTAGATTAGGTGTGGAATCTTAATCTTCTAGGTGGTTTAAGAGTAGATTGTTTGATTTCCCTTCTAAATCAGTGTTCTTAATGCTAATTTCTCTCTGATCAATTGAGATTAGAACTTAGGTCTTTTTCCGCCCAGAAGGTGTTTGATAAAATGCTTGACTGAACTGATGTTAGAGATTTGCATACCTAGCCTAAGGGATTAGTTGTCTAGGGTGTTTATTGACAATATTGAACTGAATCTTAATGCCTGCTAGGGTAGATTTCGCTAAGGGATTGGGTCTGGAACTGGTCTAGCTTGAGGTCACCTATCACGGGAGTGGACTTAACTGGTTGTGATGTTTGATGTCTAGGGAATAGCTTGATTGAGTTTGTTAAACCATCTAGGTAGATTAAGAGGATGCACCAAGTCAATTATCCCATCCTTAGGACCTGCTCCGTTCTTGATTGATTTTCGTGTTCTGTTTTCGTTCTGTTTCTATTCTGTTTATTGTATCAGATTTACTCTGTTTCTATTCTGTTTTCATTCTGTTTTATGTTCTGTTTCTATTCTGTTTATTGTATCAGATTTACTCTGTTTCTATTCTGTTTTCATTCTGTTTTATGTTCTGTTTTAGTTTCTGTTATTGCTTTTGATTTCCTTTTGCTAGGTTGATAGTTTTACCTTCTCACTGCTTGTTTGGCTTGACTTAGACTGTTTGATTGCATCCTTCTTGGTTAATATCGCACCCATTTGGATTGACACCTTTCTGTATTACAATGACATGAAAATGCATTAAGCCATTTGACAGATGGCAAAACTATAAAAATCTGCTATTTCAGTTCCCACTAGTTATCTTTCTCAGACAAGATTCTTATTAATTATCCCTCTAGAACAAGGTTCTAACTAGTTATCCTTCCAGAACAAGGTTCTCACTAGTTATCCTTCTCGGCAAGGTTATTACTAATTACCCGTCTAGAACAAGGTTCTCACTAGTTATCGTTCTCGGACAAGATTCTTACTAATTATCCCTCTAGAACAAGGTTCTAACTAGTTATCCTTCCAGAACAAGGTTCTCACTAGTTATCCTTCTCGGCAAGGTTATTACTAATTACCCGTCTAGAACAAGGTTCTCACTAGTTATTGTTCTCGGACAAGATTCTTACTAATTATCCCTCTAGGACAAGGTTCTCACTAGTTATCCTTTTAGAAAAGGTTCTCACTTGTTATCCTTCTCCGTCAAGGTTCTTACTAATTATCTGTCTACAACAAGGTTCTCCTAAGTTATGTTTCTCGGACAAGATTCTTACTAATTATCCCTCTAGAAAAAGGTTCTAACTAGTTATCCTTCCACAACAAGTTTCTAACTAGTTATCTTTCTCCGACAAGATTCTTACTAATTATCCCTGTAGAACAAGGTTCTCACTAGTTATCCTTTTAGAACAATGTTCTCACTAGTTATCCTTCTCGGCAAGGTTCTTACTAATTATCCGTCTAGAACAAGGTTTTCACTAGTTATCTTTCTCCGACAAGATTCTTACTAATTATTCCTCTAGAACAAGGTTTTAACAAGTTATCCTTCCAGAACAAAGTTCTCACTAGTTATCCTTCTCGGCAAGGTTATTACTAATTACCCGTCTAGAACAAGGTTCTTACTAGTTATCTTTCTCGGACAAGATTCTTACTAATTATCCCTCTAGAACAAGATTTTTACTAATTATCCCTCTAGAATAAGGTTATTACTAATTATCCCTCTAGAACAAAGTTTCACTAGTTATCCTTTTAAAACAAGGTTCTCACTAGTTATCCTTCTCGTTCAAGGTTCTTACTAATTATCCCTCTAGTACAAGGTTCTCACTATTTATCCTTTTCGAACAATGTTCTCACTAGTTATCCTTCTCGGACAAAGTTATTACTAATTACCCGTCTAGAACAAGGTTCTCACTAGTTATCTTTATCTGACAAGATTCTTACTAATTATCCCTCTAGAACAAGGTTCTAACTAGTTATCCATCCAGAACAAGGTTCTCACTAGTTATCCTTCTCGGCAAGGTTATTACTAATTACCCGTCTAGAACAAGATTCCCACTAGTTATCTTTCGCGGACAAGGTTCTTACTAATTATCCCTCTCCAACAAGGTTCTCACTAGTTATCCTTTCAGAACAAGGTTCTCACTAGTTATCTTTCTCGGACAAGATTCTTACTAATTATCTCTCTAGAATAAGGTTATTACTAATTATCCTTCTAGAACAAATTTTCAGTAGTTATCCTTTTAGAACAAGGTCTCACTAGTTATCCTTCTCGGTCAAGGTTCTTACTAATTATCCCTCTAGAAAAAGGTTCTCACTAGTTATCCGTTTAGAACAAGATTCTCACTAGTTATACTTCTCGATCAAGGTTCTTACTAATTATCCGTCTAGAACAAGGTTCACACCAGTTATCTTTTTCCGACAAGATTCTTACTAATTATTCCTCTAGAACAAGATTCTAACAAGTTATCCTTCCACAACAAAGTTCTCACTAATTATCCTTCTCGGAAAGGTTATTACTAATTACCCATCTAGAACAAGGTTCTCACTAGTTATCTTTCTCGGACAAGATTCTTACTAATTATCCTTCTCGGCAAGGTTATTACTAATTACCCGTCTAGAACAAGGTTCTCACTAGTTATCTTTCTCGGACAAGATTCTTACTAATTATCCCTCTAGAACAAGGTTCTCACTAGTTATCCTCTTAGAACAATGTTCTCACTAGTTATCCTCCTCGGCAAGGTTATTACTAATTACCCGTCTCGAACAAGGTTCTGACTAGTTATCTTTCTCGGACAAGATTCTTACTAATTATCCCTCTAGTACAAGGTTCTCACTATTTATCCTTTTTGAACAATGTTCTCACTAGTTATCCTTCTCGGACAAAGTTATTACTAATTACCAGTCTAGAACAAGGTTCTCACTAATTATCTTTCTCTGACAAGATTCTTACTAATTATCCCTCTAGAACAAGGTTCTAACTAGTTATCCATCCAGAACAAGGTTCTCACTAGTTATCCTTCTCGGCAAGGTTATTACTAATTACCCGTCTAGAATAAGGTTCCCACTAGTTATCTTTCGCGGACAAGATTCTTACTAATTATCCCTCTAGAACAAGGTTCTCACTAGTTATCCTTTCAGAACAAGGTTCTCACTAGTTATCTTTTTCGGACAAGATTCTTACTATTATCCCTCTAGAACAAGGTTCTCACTAGTTATCCTTTTAGAACAAGGTTCTCACTAGTTATCTTTCTCGGACAAGATTCTTACTAATTATCCCTCTAGAATAAGGTTATTACTAATTATCCCTCTAGAAAAAAAGTTCAGTAGTTATCCTTTTAGAACAAGGTCTCACTAGTTATCATTCTCGGTCAAGGTTCTTACTAATTATCCCTCTAGAAAAAGGTTCTCACTAGTTATATGTTTAGAACAAGGTTCTCATTAGTTATACTTCTCGATCAAGGTTCTTACTAATTATCCATCTATAACAAGGTTCTCACCAGTTATCTTTCTCCGACAAGATTCTTACTAATTATTCCTCTAGAACAAGGTTCTTACTAATTACCCGTCTAGAACAAGGTTCTCACTAGTTATCTTTCTCCGACAAGATTCTTACTAATTATCCCTCTAGAACAAGGTTCTCACTAGTTATCCTCTTAGAACAATGTTCTCACTAGTTATCATTCTCGGCAAGGTTATTACTAATTACCCGTCTCGAACAAGGTTCTGACTAGTTATCTTTCTCGGACAAGATTCTTACTAATTATCCCTCTAGTACAAGGTACTCACTAGTTATCTTTTTAGAACAATGTTCTCACTAGTTATCCTTCTTGGACAAAGTTATTACAAATTACCCGTCTAGAACAAGGTTCTCACTAGTTATCTTTCTCGGACAAGATTCTTACTAATTATCCCCCTAGAATAAGGTTATTACTAATTATCCCTCTAGAACAAAGTTTTCACAAGTTATTCTTATAAAACAAGGTTCTCACTAGTTATCCTTCTCGGTCAAGGTTCTTACTAATTATCCCTCCAGTACAAGGTTCTCACTATTTATCCTTTTCGAACAATGTTCTCACTAGTTATTCTTCTCGGACAAAGTTATTACTAATTACCCGTCTAGAATAAGGTTCTCACTAGTTATCTTTCTCTGACAAGATTCTTACTAATTATCCCTCTAGAACAAGGTTCGAACTAGTTATCCTTCTCGGCAAGGTTATTACTAATTACCCGTCTAGAACAAGGTTCCCACTAGTTATCTTTCGCGGACAAGATTCTTACTAATTATTCCTCTAGAACAAGGTTCTAACAAGTTATCCTTCCAGAACAAAGTTCTCACTAGTTATCTTTCTCGGCAAGGTTATTACTAATTCCCCGTCTAGAACAAGGTTCTCACCAGTTATCTTTCTCGGACAAGATTCTTACTAATTATCTCTCGAACAAGGATCATCCTCCCCATCTTGAACCTGAAAAACTGTATCCTCAGAAGCAAAGTGAACATGTTTCTTCTGCTGTAGCAGTTGATCCAACTTAGCAGTCAAGGCCTTGATGGCCCTAGTCTGATCATCTGTAGCAACACTTGGCCGGACACTCCTATCATACTCAGCAGAGTAGTTACCATCAGATTGTGCTAGGTTCTCCACAAGTGCCCAGCCATCATCAACATCTTTGTTGAGGAAGTTACCACTGCTGGCTGTATCTAGAAGCATTCGGACCTTCGGGAGAACTCCTCTGTAGAGAGTGCTAAGGAGGGACTCATTGCTAAAATCGTGGTGAGGGCACTGAGTAGTGGAGCCCTTGAAGCGATCACAGCATTCACAGAAACTTTCACCATCCTTCTGTGTAAATCCAGAGATTTCATTCCTCAAGTGTGCTGTCCTGGCATTGGAGAAGAACTTGGCCAGGAAGGCTTTCTTGCAGTCATCCCAGGAAGTGATGGATCCATGGGGGAGAGTCTTTTCCCAGTGATGGGCTCTGTCACCAAGAGAGAAGGGGAAGAGCCTTAGCTTGAAACCATCTTTACTGACACCATTGATCTTGGTAAGGCTGCAGAGCCTATCAAACTCATCCAGGTGATCAAGAGGGTCTTCCATAGGTAGTCCATGAAACTTGTTGTTCTGCACCATGGCGATCAAGCTGCTCTTGATTTCAAAATTATTGTTCTGGACAGTAGGGGGAACTATCCCCTGCCTGTTGGTATGAGTATTAGGAGCGTCGCCTGCTCCTATCAGACGGGGCCTCCTTATAGGAAGGTCTTGGGCATGTCGTTCTTGTGGGTGGTCTTCCATGCCCACTAGATTCTGACTGTCGTCTTGGATGTTTTCTCGCTGCTCTCGCAACTGATGTGGTAGCTTGTTAATATTGTCGATGTAGCAGAGTAGGTTCTGACTTCCTTTTGATCTGGTTTGCATACAGGTGAAGGTAGACTCGATGCACTGGCTCGAGCAGGTAGGTCGAGCTAGTTGGTCGAGTCCGAGCGTTGATACTGAATAGGTTGGCTCGATTAACTGGCTCTGGCAGGTTGGTCGAGCTAGCTGGTCGAGTCAGAAACAGGGGTACTTGAAATGCAAAGACAGACAAGTTAATAACCAAAGAAATGAAAAAGAACTTGATCTTGAATGTTTTGAAATCCTAATTGTAACGAACAACACCCAAATGGCAATGGCGCCAATTTGAAATAAGTCAATTACTTACTAGACCAAAGTTTCGTTGTAATATAGTAAGGTGTCAATCCATAAGGGCGAAGATATTAACCAAGAAGGATGCAATCAAACAGTCTAAGTCAAGCCAAACAAGCAGTGAAAAGGTAAAACTATCAACCTAGCCAAAAAAAATCAAAAGCAATAACAGAAACTAAAACAGAACACGAAAATCAATCAAGAACGGAGCAGGTCCTAAGGATGGGGTAATTGAATTGGTGTATCCTCTTAATCTACCTAGATGGTTTAACAAACTCAATCAAGCTATTTCCTAGACACCAAACATCACAGCCAGTTAAGTCCACTCCCGTGATAAGTAACCTCAAGCTAGACCAATTCTAGACCCAATCCCTTAGCGAAATCTATCCTAGCAGGCATTAAGATTCAGTTCAATATTGTCAATAAACACCCTAGACAACTAATCTCTTAGGCTAGGTATGCAAATCTCTAACATCAGTTCAGTCAAGCATTTTATCGAACACTTTTTGGGTGGAAAAACACCTAAGTTCTAATCTCAATTGATCAGAGAGAAATTAGCATTAAGAACACTGATTTAGAAGGGAAATTAAACAATCTACTCTTAAACCACCTACGAGACTAAGATTCCACAGCTAATCTATCCCATCCTCAAGAACCCTAATGACTACTCAAAACTCATGATGAACATAAAGAATACAAACCCAGAAATCAAAATAAATTGCATAAGTAGAAAGATAAGAAAGAGAAAAGATAGAATAGAAAGATTCAAACACAAATACTCAGTAGAATCAAAGATACAGGATCCAGGAAGCAAGAACAAGGAAGAATAATGAAGAACAGATAGAAAACTCGAAAACTAGATCTTAAAAACGAACTCTTCTAGTCTAAATCCAACATTAGGTATTTATACTAAGTCTTAAAAACTCTAAAACACCATGGGCAAAATGGTAAAAACGTGCAGTATAAGATCCAGCTCGATCATGTCTTGGTCGAGTGGTGCTCGAGCTGGATGAAGTCAAGATTGCATTTTTATTGGTTGAGCTCGAGCAGTCCACTCGAGTATAAGGGCTCGAGCTGCTTGGGAAAAATTCAAGACTCCTCTTTTATCTTGAGCTCGATCATGGAGCTCGAGCATGGGTGCTCGAGCTCGGCCAAAAATCTTCAAGACACCACCTTTTATCTCAGCTCGATCATTCAGCTCGAGCATGGGTGCACGAGCTGAGCTTCTGCTCCATTTCTTGCCTTAGCTCGATCATGTCTGCTAGAGCATCTAGGTCGAGTCTGATGTCCTAGACAGCTTAGCTCGATCACGTCTGCTAGAGCATCCAGGTCGCGTCTGATGTCCTAGACAGCTTCGAGTCTAACTTCTCCAAAATCACTTGAAAGTACCTATAACAAGCCAAATATGCAAGATGTATGCAAACCTAATGCAAAACACTATGAATTAAATAACACGTCTAAATGTATGAATTATGCAAGCTAAAACTATGCAAAATGCAAACATATCATCCTTCCAGAACAAGGTTCCACTAGTTATCCTTCTCGGACAAGGTTATTACTAATTACCCGTCTAAAACAAAGTTCTCACTAGTTATCCTTCCAGAACAAGGTTCTCACTAGTTATCTTTCTCGGACAAGGTTATTACTAATTACCCGTCTAAAACAAGGTTCTCACTAGTAATCTTTTTCGGACAAGATTCTTACTAATTATCCCTCTAGAATAAGGTTATTACTAATTATCCCTCTAGAACAAGGGTTTTCACTAGTTATCCTTTTAGAATAAGGTTCTCACTAGTTATCCTTCTCGATTAAGGTTCTTATTAATTATCCGTCTAGAACAAGGTTCCCACTAGTTATCTTTCTCGGACAAGATTCTGACTAATTATCCCTGTAGAACAGGGTTAACATTAGTTATCCTTATAGAAGAAGGTTCTCACTTGTTATCCTTCTCGGACAAGGTTCTTACTAATTATCCATCTAGAACAAGGTTCTCACTAGTTATCTTTCTCGGACAAGATTCTTACTAATTATCCCTCTAGAACAAGGTTCTCATTAGTTATTCTTTAAGAAGAAGGTTCTCACTAGTTGTCCTTCTCGGACAAGGTTATTACTAATTATCCGTCTAGAACAATGTTCTCACTAGCTATCTTTCTCGGACAAGATTCTTACTAATTATCCCTCTTGAACAAGGCTTTCACTAGTTATCCTCTTAGAACAAGGTTATCACTAATTATCCTTCTCGGACAAGGTTATTTTTAATTATCCATCTAGAATAAGGTTCTCACTAGTTATATTTCTTGGACAAGATTCTTACTAATTATTCCTCTAGAACAAGGTTCTCACTTGTCCTTTTAGAATAATGTTCTCACTAGTTATACTTCTCGGACAAGGTTATTACTAATTATCCGTCTAGAACAAGGTTCTCACAAGTTATCTTTCTCGGAGAAGATTCTTACTAATTATCCCTCTAGAATAGGGTTATTACTAATTATCCCCTAGAACAAGGTTTTCACTAGTTATCCTTTTAGAACAAGGATCTCCCTAGTTATCCTTCTCCGTCAAGGTTCTTACTAATTATCCGTCTAGAATAATGTTCTCACTAGTTATCTTTCTCGGACAAGATTTTTACTAATTATCCCTCTAGAACAAAGTTCTCACTAGTTATCCTTTTAGAACAATATTCTCAATAGTTATCCTTCTCGGACAAGGTTATTACTAATTATCCGTCTAGAACAAAGTTCTCACTAGTTATCTTTCTCGGACAAGATTCTTACTAATCATCCCTCTAGAATAATAAGGTTATTACTAATTATCCTCTAGAACAAAGTTTTCACTAGTTATCCTTTTAGAACAAGGTTTTCACTAGTTATCCTTCTCGGTCAAGGTTCTTACTAATTATCCATCTAGAACAAGATTCCCACTAGTTATCTTTCTCGGACAAGATTCTTACTAATTATCCCTCTAGAATAAGGTTATTACTAATTATCCCTCTAGAACAAGGTTTTGACTAGTTATCTTTTTAGAACAAGGTTCTAACTAGTTATCCTTCTCTGTCAAGGTTCTTACTAATTATCCGTCTAGAACAAGGTTCCCACTAGTTATGTTTCTCGAACAAGATTCTTAATAATTATCCCTCTATAACAAGGTACTCACTAGTTATCCTTCCATAACAAGGTTCTCACTAGTTATCCTTCTCGGACAAGGTTATTACTAAATACCCGTCTAAAACAAGGTTCTCACTAGTTATCTTTCTCGGACAAGATTCTTACTAATTATCCCTCTAGAATAAGGTTATTACTAATTATCTCTCTAGAACAAGGTTTTGACTAGTTATCTTTTTAGAACAAGGTTCTAACTAGTTATCCTTCTCGGTCAAGGTTCTTACTAATTATCCGTCTAGAACAAGGTTCCCACTACTTATCTTTCTCGGACAAGATTCTTACTAATTATCCCTCTAGAACAGGGTTCTCATTAGTTATCCTTATAGAAGAAGGTTCTCACTAGTTATCCTTCTCGGACAAGGTTATTACTAATTCCCCGTCTAAAACAAGATTCTCACAAGTTATCTTTCTCGTACAAGATTCTTACTAATTATCCCTCTAGAACAAGGTTCTCACTAGTTATCCTTTTAGAACAAGGTTCTCACTAGTTATCCTTCTCGGACAAGGTTATTACTAATTACCCGTCTAAAACAAGATTCTCACTAGTTATCTTTCTTGTACAAGATTCTTACTAATTATCACTCTAGAACAGGGTTTTCATTCGTTATCCTTATAGAAGAAGGTTCTCACTAGTTATCCTTCTCGGACAAGATTCTTACTAATTATCCATCTAGAACAAGGTTCTCACTAGTTATCCTTTTTGAAAAAGATTCTCACTAGTTATCCTTCTCGGTCAAGGTTATTACTAATTATCCGTCTACATGAAGGTTCTCACTAGTTATCTTTCTCGGACAAGATTCTTACTAATTATCCCTCTAGAACAAGGTTTTCACTAGTTATCCTTTTAGAACAAGGTTCTAACTACTTATCCTTCTCGGTCAAGGTTCTTACTAATTTTCCGTCTAGAACAAGGTTCCCACTAGTTATCTTTCTCGGACAAGATTCTTACTAATTATTCCTCTAGAACAAGGTTCTCATTAGTTATTCTTTTGGAAGAAGGTTCTCACTAGTTGTCCTTCTCGGACAAGGTTATTACTAATTATCCGTCTAGAACAATGTTCTCACTAGTTATCTTTCTTGGTCAAGGTTATTACTAATTATCCGTCTACAAGAAGGTTCTCACTAGTTATCTTTCTCGGACAAGATTCTTACTAACTATCCCTCTAGAACAAGGCTTTCACTAGTTATCCTCTTAGAACAAGGTTATCACTAATTATCCTTCTCGGACAAGGTTATTACTAATTATCCATCTAGAACAAGGTTCTCACTAGTTATATTTCTTGGACAAGATTCTTACTAATTATCCCTCTAGAACAAGCTTCCCACTAATTATCCTTTTAGAGCAATGTTCTCACTAGTTATCCTTCTCGGACAAGGTTATTACTAATTATCCGTCTAGAACAAGGTTCTCACTAGTTATCTTTCTCGGACAAGATTCTTACTAATTATCCCTCTAGAATAAGGTTATTATTACTAATTATCACTCTAGAACAAGATTTTCACTAGTTATCCTTTTAGAACAAGGTTTTCCCTAGTTATCCTTCTCCGTCAAGGTTCTTACTAATTATCCATCTACAAGAAGGTTCTCACTAGTTATCTTTCTCGGACAAGATTCTTACTAATTATCCCTCTAGAACAAGGCTTTCACTAGTTATCCTCTTAGAACAAGGTTATCTCTAATTATCCTTCTCGGACAAGGTTATTACTAATTATCCATATAGAACAAGGTTCTCACTAGTTATCTTTCTCGGACAAGATTCTTACTAATTATCCCTCTAGAACAAGGTTCTAACTAGTTATCCTTCCAGAACAAGGTTCTCACTAGTTATCCTTCTCGGACAAGGTTATTACTAATTACCCGTCTAAAATAAGGTTCTCACTAGTTATCTTTCTCGGACAAGATTCTTACTAATTATCCCTCTAGAATAAGGTTATTACTAATTATCCTTCTAGACAAGATTTTCACTAGTTATCCTTTTAGAACAAGGTTCTAACTAGTTATCCTTCTCTATCAAGGTTCTTACTAATTATCTGTCTAGAACAAGGTTCCCACTAGTTATCTTTCTCGGACAAGATTCTTACTAATTATCCCTCTAGAACAGGGTTCTCATTAGTTATCCTTATAGAAGAAGGTTCTCACTAGTTATCCTTCTCGGACAAGGTTATTACTAATTCCCCGTCTAAAACAAGATTCTCACAAGTTATCTTTCTCGTAGAAGATTCTTACTAATTATCCCTCTAGAATAGGGTTATTACTAATTATCCCCTAGAACAAGGTTTTCACTAGTTATCCTTTTAGAACAAGGATCTCCCTAGTTATCCTTCTCCGTCAAGGTTCTTACTAATTATCCGTCTAGAATAATGTTCTCACTAGTTATCTTTCTCGGACAAGATTTTTACTAATTATCCCTCTAGAACAAAGTTCTCACTAGTTATCCTTTTAGAACAATATTCTCAATAGTTATCCTTCTCGGACAAGGTTATTACTAATTATCCGTCTAGAACAAAGTTCTCACTAGTTATCTTTCTCGGACAAGATTCTTACTAATCATCCCTCTAGAATAATAAGGTTATTACTAATTATCCTCTAGAACAAAGTTTTCACTAGTTATCCTTTTAGAACAAGGTTTTCACTAGTTATCCTTCTCGGTCAAGGTTCTTACTAATTATCCATCTAGAACAAGATTCCCACTAGTTATCTTTCTCGGACAAGATTCTTACTAATTATCCCTCTAGAATAAGGTTATTACTAATTATCCCTCTAGAACAAGGTTTTGACTAGTTATCTTTTTAGAACAAGGTTCTAACTAGTTATCCTTCTCTGTCAAGGTTCTTACTAATTATCCGTCTAGAACAAGGTTCCCACTAGTTATGTTTCTCGAACAAGATTCTTAATAATTATCCCTCTATAACAAGGTACTCACTAGTTATCCTTCCATAACAAGGTTCTCACTAGTTATCCTTCTCGGACAAGGTTATTACTAAATACCCGTCTAAAACAAGGTTCTCACTAGTTATCTTTCTCGGACAAGATTCTTACTAATTATCCCTCTAGAATAAGGTTATTACTAATTATCTCTCTAGAACAAGGTTTTGACTAGTTATCTTTTTAGAACAAGGTTCTAACTAGTTATCCTTCTCGGTCAAGGTTCTTACTAATTATCCGTCTAGAACAAGGTTCCCACTACTTATCTTTCTCGGACAAGATTCTTACTAATTATCCCTCTAGAACAGGGTTCTCATTAGTTATCCTTATAGAAGAAGGTTCTCACTAGTTATCCTTCTCGGACAAGGTTATTACTAATTCCCCGTCTAAAACAAGATTCTCACAAGTTATCTTTCTCGTACAAGATTCTTACTAATTATCCCTCTAGAACAAGGTTCTCACTAGTTATCCTTTTAGAACAAGGTTCTCACTAGTTATCCTTCTCGGACAAGGTTATTACTAATTACCCGTCTAAAACAAGATTCTCACTAGTTATCTTTCTTGTACAAGATTCTTACTAATTATCACTCTAGAACAGGGTTTTCATTCGTTATCCTTATAGAAGAAGGTTCTCACTAGTTATCCTTCTCGGACAAGATTCTTACTAATTATCCATCTAGAACAAGGTTCTCACTAGTTATCCTTTTTGAAAAAGATTCTCACTAGTTATCCTTCTCGGTCAAGGTTATTACTAATTATCCGTCTACATGAAGGTTCTCACTAGTTATCTTTCTCGGACAAGATTCTTACTAATTATCCCTCTAGAACAAGGTTTTCACTAGTTATCCTTTTAGAACAAGGTTCTAACTACTTATCCTTCTCGGTCAAGGTTCTTACTAATTTTCCGTCTAGAACAAGGTTCCCACTAGTTATCTTTCTCGGACAAGATTCTTACTAATTATTCCTCTAGAACAAGGTTCTCATTAGTTATTCTTTTGGAAGAAGGTTCTCACTAGTTGTCCTTCTCGGACAAGGTTATTACTAATTATCCGTCTAGAACAATGTTCTCACTAGTTATCTTTCTTGGTCAAGGTTATTACTAATTATCCGTCTACAAGAAGGTTCTCACTAGTTATCTTTCTCGGACAAGATTCTTACTAACTATCCCTCTAGAACAAGGCTTTCACTAGTTATCCTCTTAGAACAAGGTTATCACTAATTATCCTTCTCGGACAAGGTTATTACTAATTATCCATCTAGAACAAGGTTCTCACTAGTTATATTTCTTGGACAAGATTCTTACTAATTATCCCTCTAGAACAAGCTTCCCACTAATTATCCTTTTAGAGCAATGTTCTCACTAGTTATCCTTCTCGGACAAGGTTATTACTAATTATCCGTCTAGAACAAGGTTCTCACTAGTTATCTTTCTCGGACAAGATTCTTACTAATTATCCCTCTAGAATAAGGTTATTATTACTAATTATCACTCTAGAACAAGATTTTCACTAGTTATCCTTTTAGAACAAGGTTTTCCCTAGTTATCCTTCTCCGTCAAGGTTCTTACTAATTATCCATCTACAAGAAGGTTCTCACTAGTTATCTTTCTCGGACAAGATTCTTACTAATTATCCCTCTAGAACAAGGCTTTCACTAGTTATCCTCTTAGAACAAGGTTATCTCTAATTATCCTTCTCGGACAAGGTTATTACTAATTATCCATATAGAACAAGGTTCTCACTAGTTATCTTTCTCGGACAAGATTCTTACTAATTATCCCTCTAGAACAAGGTTCTAACTAGTTATCCTTCCAGAACAAGGTTCTCACTAGTTATCCTTCTCGGACAAGGTTATTACTAATTACCCGTCTAAAATAAGGTTCTCACTAGTTATCTTTCTCGGACAAGATTCTTACTAATTATCCCTCTAGAATAAGGTTATTACTAATTATCCTTCTAGACAAGATTTTCACTAGTTATCCTTTTAGAACAAGGTTCTAACTAGTTATCCTTCTCTATCAAGGTTCTTACTAATTATCTGTCTAGAACAAGGTTCCCACTAGTTATCTTTCTCGGACAAGATTCTTACTAATTATCCCTCTAGAACAGGGTTCTCATTAGTTATCCTTATAGAAGAAGGTTCTCACTAGTTATCCTTCTCGGACAAGGTTATTACTAATTCCCCGTCTAAAACAAGATTCTCACAAGTTATCTTTCTCGTACAAGATTCTTACTAATTATCCCTCTAGAACAAGGTTCTCACTAGTTATCCTTTTAGAACAAGGTTCTCACTAGTTATCCTTCTCGGACAAGGTTATTACTAATTACCCGTCTAAAACAAGATTCTCACTAGTTATCTTTCTTGTACAAGATTCTTACTAATTATCACTCCAGAACAGGGTTTTCATTCGTTATCCTTATAGAAGAAGGTTCTCACTAGTTATCCTTCTCGGACAAGATTCTTACTAATTATCCATCTAGAACAAGGTTCTCACTAGTTATCCTTTTAGAAAAAGATTCTCACTAGTTATCCTTCTCGGTCAAGGTTATTACTAATTATCCGTCTACATGAAGGCTCTCACTAGTTATCTTTCTCGGACAAGATTCTTACTAATTATCCCTCTAGAACAAGGTTTTCACTAGTTATCCTTTTAGAACAAGGTTCTAACTACTTATCCTTCTCGGTCAAGGTTCTTACTAATTTTCCGTCTAGAACAAGGTTCCCACTAGTTATCTTTCTCGGACAAGATTCTTACTAATTATTCCTCTAGAACAAGGTTCTCATTAGTTATTCTTTTGGAAGAAGGTTCTCACTAGTTGTCCTTCTCGGACAAGGTTATTACTAATTATCCGTCTAGAACAATGTTCTCACTAGTTATCTTTCTTGGTCAAGGTTATTACTAATTATCCGTCTACAAGAAGGTTCTCACTAGTTATCTTTCTCGGACAAGATTCTTACTAACTATCCCTCTAGAACAAGGCTTTCACTAGTTATCCTCTTAGAACAAGGTTATCACTAATTATCCTTCTCGGACAAGGTTATTACTAATTATCCATCTAGAACAAGGTTCTCACTAGTTATATTTCTTGGACAAGATTCTTACTAATTATCCCTCTAGAACAAGCTTCTCACTAATTATCCTTTTAGAGCAATGTTCTCACTAGTTATCCTTCTCGGACAAGGTTATTACTAATTATCCGTCTAGAACAAGGTTCTCACTAGTTATCTTTCTCGGACAAGATTCTTACTAATTATCCCTCTAGAATAAGGTTATTATTACTAATTATCACTCTAGAACAACATTTTCACTAGTTATCCTTTTAGAACAAGGTTTTCCCTAGTTATCCTTCTCCGTCAAGGTTCTTACTAATTATCCATCTACAAGAAGGTTCTCACTAGTTATCTTTCTCGGACAAGATTCTTACAAATTATCCCTCTAGAACAAGGCTTTCACTAGTTATCCTCTTAGAACAAGGTTATCTCTAATTATCCTTCTCGGACAAGGTTATTACTAATTATCCATATAGAACAAGGTTCTCACTAGTTATCTTTCTCGGACAAGATTCTTACTAATTATCCCTCTAGAACAAGGTTCTAACTAGTTATCCTTCCAGAATAAGGTTCTCACTAGTTATCTTTTTCGGACAAGATTCTTACTAATTATCCCTCTAGAATAAGGTTATTACTAATTATCCTTCTAGACAAGATTTTCACTAGTTATCCTTTTAGAACAAGGTTCTAACTAGTTATCCTTCTCTATCAAGGTTCTTACTAATTATCTGTCTAGAAGAAGGTTCCCACTAGTTATCTTTCTCGGACAAGATTCTTACTAATTATCCCTCTAGAACAGGGTTCTCATTAGTTATCCTTATAGAAGAAGGTTCTCACAAGTTATCCTTCTCTGACAAGGTTCTTACTAATTATCCATCTAGAACAAGGTTCTCACTAGTTATTCTTTTAGAAAATGATTCTCCCTAGTTATCCTTCTCCGTCAAGGTTCTTACTAATTATCCATCTAGAACAAGGTTCTAACTAGTTATCCTTCCAGAACAAGGTTATCACTAGTTACCCCGGCAACGGCGCCAAATTTAATATGCTCAAATTAATACCCTATAATGATACTAAAGCAGTTGCTGCAGTAAAGTTAGGGGTCAAACACAAGAACTCAAGAAAACTCACTCAGTAGATGAAAGATGCAGATTGTGCTAAGCAAACAGTGAATGACGAGAAAACAAATGATCAAATTAAACTTAGGTTGAATTGATATGGATGGGAGCTAGGCTCAGGGAAATTCTCAGGAAATCAATGATAGATAACAATTAATCAATTAAGGTTCAATTCAATTAAGCGCTGTTCTTGAACTCAAACACGAAAGTATAGTTAACCAACTGTCGTTGTGAAAACTAACTAAGTCTAAAATCTAGAATTCCAAATCTCTTTGCAAATCCTACACAGTAAACCAGCAATCAATTCAAGTTTGATATGTTCACAATTCGATTAAACCAAATCTCTTTGTAGATAACCGAATTGCTCACCCTAGGTTTTATCAGATTACTCAATTGCACTGTCGTGCCTAATCGATTAATCTAAGTTCTATGTTCTAAGTGATCAGGTTAGAAATAGCTTTGAGTACAACCTATGGTGAAGAACTATTCAGATTTTGAACCCTAACAAAACAATCATCATGAATCAGAGAAATCCATATGAGAAATCCCTAAACCTAAAGAGAGACTACTCAGATATGATAGATGAAACAAATACCATAACTGAATAAATCATGAAATTAAATATAACAAAAGAATAAAAACAAGGGTTCGGGATCTTCTCTATGATGAACAAAGTCTTGGATCCGTCTCCCTCACAAAAGCTCTGAAATCTCAATGGTGGCTCAAAAAATAGTCAAAAGTAAAGTCCCCTAACCTAATGACTAAAAGTTTGCTTAAATAAACCTAAAAACACGAGCTGAGCTTCTTTTGTAAATAAAGGGGATGATTGGGCTTCTTATGGGCTTCCTTGAAAATCTCTTCTGCGCGTTGATTACGTCGGTATCGATCGATACCATGATGGTGTCGATCGATGCTAAAGCTTCAAAACGGGTACTTTCTTCGGTTTGATCCAAAAAGGCTCCAAATGTCTCCAAAATCTCCAATTTCGTCCCAAACGTGCTAAAACCTGAAAAGACTCTAAAATGATAGAAAAAGCACTAGAAAGACTCGATAAAACGACTTATATCATGGCTAAAAACGGGTAAAATCCATGATATATCACTCCCCCAGACTTAGCCTTTTGCTTGCCATCAAGCAAAACAGAAAACTAAGTGAGAGAAAGAGGTTTGAAAAACCTTAGAGATCCTGATCTGGTACCAAAATCGCTGTAATGATCCCTCTTCCCAAGCGCCCACTGCTGCCTGATCAGCTCCAGATCTAACCTCCATGTACTTCTCCGTAGGAACCCCAACTTCCCAAGACTTCACTTATTATCTCACACCAATATTCATCTAAGCTCTCATCGCCAGTTTCATCGCTGCAATCAGTGTTCAAGAACTTTCTAGATTCTTGCCCATACAATATCATAGCTAAGGAACCATTTATTCAACAATATTTATTGCTTTCTGGTATTCTTTATCTCCCCCAGACTTATTTCATAATCAGTTCTCATTAGATTTCAACAGCGCAGGTTTATCTGAACAGCATATACAAATCAAGGTCCGAAGCGCGAGTATTGATAGTGTTTGCTACCGAATCCCCGGTTCTTACCCTCTCAATGTATCAAAAGTCTTAGGTGAATAATGGGGTCATAGGAAATTTTCCTACCCCTCACTTCAGGCCTTTGTGTGATCATTCCTTATCCAAGTAGAATAATGGGGTCATAAGAAATTTTCCTACCCCTCTACTCGGCGGAAATCATTTCATCTTTTATATAGATTTTACCTGTTTTAACGCAAATATGTATCCAACAATTTTCACGGGAGAGATATACCACAATTTTCAAGCATGATGGGTTCCTTAGCCAGATATGAATGATGAATCAAGCTCTAAGAACACTAACCGCGTAGATGAAGTGCAAAATTTGGCTAAAGCTTGTGAAGAACCTTACTAGAGACATGGGTGATTTCTAGCTGGCTGGTTATCCCTTGGATTTTTCATTAGTCGAACTGAAACTAATCCTGTAACAGTGGTCACTCAAAAGCAAAATCAGAACAACAAAGTCAAGCACAATCCAGAAAACTCTAAGTTGTTTTGACTCAGAGAAAATTTTTTTATTATTTTTTTTTTCAAAAAGAACACACAATGTCAGTAACTACCTCCCCCAGACTTAAACAACACTGTCCCCAGTGTTTATCAAGCCTAGAGAAGGTGAAAGAAATCAAAGGACAAAACGAAATAGGTCAAGAACAAGAGGTGTTACCATAGAGCAGTGGTGTCGATCGATACCAATGTGGTGTCGATCGATACGGAACAAAAACGACACAACAAAACACAAAAACAAAAACTAATATTTATAGACTTACCAGTGGGTTGCCTCCCACTAAGCGCTTGTTTAATGTCACGAGCTTAACTTTGGCTAAGATATCAGTCACGACAAGGTGGAGAACTCACTCCGAAATAAGCTCCACAACCAAACATCTCCAGCTTCAAAGTTTTGCTCATCATATCCTCTGTTTTCTCTTTCATCTCCGTAGGAATGAGAATTCTAGCCTTAGAGAAAGGTTTCGAGGTTCCCTTGCACTTCACCTTATATTCGATCGAATCTCCATCACACTTCTGAGGAATCAAAGTGAAATTAGCAGCACCGTTGATCTTCTTGCTCGTCGCCTTCCTCTTTGTTGCCTTGGTCTTCTCCACAACTTTCTTGGGGTGTTGGGGGGGTTCATTTGAAACATCTGCGACTTTTGGTTCATCATAAGACTCATCGAGCAGATCGATCATCAGAGTCTCGCCGAGGCAATGGTGATGCACGAGACATGTCTGGGTGCTCCTCCAGAAGGAATGGCATCGTAGAAGACGTCTCCGTCAATGCAAGAGAAAGAGATTCTCTTATTAGGCGTGTCCATGATCGCGTCAACAGTAGCCATAAATGGTCTTCCCAAAATCAAGGGCACCTTGGATCCTTGGCTCATCTCCACAACCTGAAAATCAGTAGGAATCAGACAATCTCCTATTTTAACAAGTAAATCAAGAATTGTAGCGTAAGGGAGTGAGCTAGAAGAATCCGCGTATGTGAGAAGCGTGTTAGGAGATCTCATATCAGCTTTCAATCTCTCTGCAATCGCCCTCGACATGACGTTGACACTAGACCCTGAGTCAACGAGAGACTCCTTGAAGTTTACTCTAGAGATGGAGCATGGAACTGAGAATTTCCCTGGGTCTTCCCTCTTTGTCAACTGTCTCAGCGGTGGTGGTATATCAGCAACGGGAGGTCCTGCAACCATTTTTGACAAAAACTTGCTTCTAGCAGCCGCCCACTCCTCTCTTGTCAGCTTGGGAAGAATAGGGTAAGGTAGCTTTGGTTTGTATACCCGTTCCTCAACCATCTCTGTCCTTTTCTCAGTTATTGATTCAGCCTGCGAAGGATATCGACCGATACCAGATGAGTGTCGATCGATACTGGAGTTTTGTATCGTCTCTGCAGGTTGGTGTCGATCGACACAGGTAGGGGTGTCGGTCGATACTGGTGGAATGTCAGAATTCTTATCTTCATCCTCAGCAACCTTCGAATCTACAGCAGGTTTCGGGAAGTATCGATCGATACCAGGTAGGTATCGGTCGATACTAGTATCACTGGATACGAACACAGTCATCACAGGCTCAAAATCCTCTTCTCTAGCGCTCGAGGTGATTGCATTGACATGTCCATGCTGTGGTTGAACTATCTTTCCCTTGACAGCTGCTGATGTCTGAGCTATTTGATTTTCCAGCATCTTCTGATGGATTTCGAGAGCGTCGATTCTCCCATTCAGATCAGTGTATAAATTATCCAGCTTTCTATTAAAATCTCCAGTCATCTTTTCTTGTCCCTGCAGAATTTGTTCCAAGAGGATCTCCGTCTTACTCTCTGTAGACCTCGGAGAATGCGGTTGGTAAGCTGAATTACCGTATTGGCGAGTAAAATCACCGCCTTGAAGTGGTTTTTGGGCGAATTGAGTTGTACCAAAACCAGATTGGTTACCTCCAGACTTGTAACCACCTTGCTGATCGTTGTTGAAGCTTCGGTTGTTGTTGTAACCAAATCGCTGACCCTGAAAACCAGAACCACCAATGTAGTTAACATCCTCTGCCTCATCCTCAATGTTCGCTACTTCCTCAGCAAAATGTACAGCCTTCTTCGTCTTTCCCACTAAGAGGTTGTGCATCGTGTCCAGTTTCGCCTGAACCTCAGCAATCTGCGAACCGTCAGCAACACTAGCGAGCCGTTTTCGCTCGAAATCAGCATTCTTGGTGCTATTGCTAGACGCCAAGTTCTCAATCAGCTTCACAGCATCGGTTGGAAACCTAGTGTTGAAGTTCCCGTTGCTTGCAGAATCTAGTGCCATCTCGATACCGCCAATCAATCCCTCTGTAAAAGATCCCGAGCAGCTGAACTTGACTGAAACCGTGATGCGGACAGTCTCTCTGGTAGGATCTGAATCGCACCCAAGCAGCCTTGAGTGCTTCTGTTGGACCTTGAGAAAATTGAGAGAGCTTGTTCCTGAGCTCCTCCGATCTCGCATCGTCATAGAAATTGTTCAGGAATGCGTTCTTGGTCTCGTTCCAAGTAGCGAGAGATCCGGGAGGTAACTGCTTCAGCCAGTAAGCTGCCTCTCCACCAAGAGAGTATGGAAAGAGCTTACAAAAGAGGTATTCATGTGGTACTCCATTGTACTTCATACTGGTGACCAAGTCCTCGAATTTTTCGATGTGATCCATAGAGTGCTCATGAGAAAGACCGGTGAAAGGGTGTTGTCCAATAAGAGCGAAGTAAGCAGGCTTCAGCTCAAAGTCATTCCTCTGGAAAGTCGGAATACGGATCGCTGCTCGATTGGCATAGAATTGATCCGGTCGGTTGTAATCGCCAAGTGTCCGTTCAGCAACAGCTTGGGGTTGTGGTGGAGGAGGTAGTTGTCCACCTTCCTCATCATGCACCAAACCTTGTGGAAGATCCATCTCAACTGTAGTTCTTTTCTTTGTTCGAATTGTGCGTTCAAGCTCTGCTAACTCTGTGTTGGAGAGATTGATCAGTGGTGTGTCCTTCGATCTCCTGGTAGCACGCTGATGCATACACCTGAAAATCAAAAGACGAGAAAATAAGTAACCAAAATTCAAAAACAGACGTTCAGTGTCGATCGATACCAATGGAGTATCGATCGATACTGACGACGAACTTAGACAAAATCGACAACTAAAATTCTAATGGTGAATTTTTAGAGTCCCCGGCAACGGCGCCAAATTTGATATGCTCAAATTAATACCCTATGATGATACTAAAGCAGTTGCTGCAGTAAAGTTAGGGGTCGAACACAAGAACTCAAGAAAACTCACGCAGTAGATGAAAGATGCAGATTGTGCTAAGCAAACAATGAATGACGAGAAAACAAATGATCAAATTAAACTTAGGTTGAATTGATATGGATGGGAGATAGGCTCAGGGAAATTCTCAGGAAATCAATGATAGATAACAATTAATCAATTAAGGTTCAATTCAATTAAGCGCTGTTCTTGAACTCAAACACGAAAGTATAGTTAACCAACTGTCGTTGTGAAAACTAACTAAGTCTAAAATCTAGAATTCCAAATCTCTTTGCAAATCCTACACAGTAAACCAGCAATCAATTCAAGTTTGATATGTTCACAATTCGATTAAACCAAATCTCTTTGTAGATAACAGAATTGCTCACCCTAGGTTTTATCAGATTTACCCAATTGCGGTACCGTCGTGCCTAATCGATTAATCTAAGTTCTATGTTCTAAGTGATCAGGTTAGAAATAGCTTTGAGTACAACCTATGGTGAAGAACTATTCAGATTTTGAACCCTAACAAAACAATCATCATGAATCAGAGAAATCCATATGAGAAATCCCTAAACCTAAAGAGAGACTACTCAGACATGATAGATGAAACAAATACCATAACTGAATAAATGATGAAATTAAATATAACAAAAGAATAAAAACAAGGGTTCGGGATCTTCTCTATGATGAACAAAGTCTTGGATCCGTCTCCCTCACAAAAGCTCTGAAATCTCAATGGTGGCTCAAAAAATAGTCAAAAGTAAAGTCCCCTAACCTAATGACTAAAAGTTTGCTTAAATAAACCTAAAAACACGAGCTGGGCTTCTTTTGTAAATAAAGGGGATGATTAGGCTTCTTATGGGCTTCCTTGAAAATCTCTTCTGCGCGTTGATTACGTCGGTATCGATCGATACCATGATGGTGTCGATCGATGCTAAAGCTTCAAAACGGGTACTTTCTTCGGTTTGCTCCAAAAAAGGCTCCAAATGTCTCCAAAATCTCCAATTTCGTCCCAAACGTGCTAAAACCTGAAAAGACTCTAAAATGATAGAAGC